>JAMPIV010012419.1:0-138443 GCA_024509875.1 Oreohelix idahoensis
ATATCACCTGAACAGTGTACTGGTGCGGTGAAGATCTGGGTCACTCACGCTGACAGCATACATGGTCCTTTGTACGATGATGATGATGATGATGTGAGACATTGGTGTGTGCAGACGCGAATGCGTTTTTAGGATCATATATGATATACAATGCACCCAGTCACACTCGTACAGAAGCCAATGATGGTTGCAACTACTGGTAACAGTTCATACATTTATTCACAGCACTAACAGTAGTATCACACAGGAACAGTCAATGTAAACAGGATCATGTACATCATGTTAATTGAAATGGCTTGGTACATATCAGGCATTCTAAAGCTGGTAAACATTCAAATATGTGGGGCATGGTCAATAGTGGTATGTCCCTTTAACGTACAGTTCATATGGCCGCTTTGGTACCCCTGACTGAAGGCGACAGATACTGTAATAACTCCGTCATACAAAGGACGAGCCCTTAACTTAACACGCCAGTTACATCTTTACATGCTGTAGAATAGTGGCTATTACACAGGCCTCGATATGACGTCAGCTGTGTATTCTTCATTAAGCAGGTTGCATAAACCCTGCTATAATGTTTGTATAAGTATACCGCCAACCTGCGGTTTCCACTATATATAACTTCGTCACTGGACTTCTGATCATATGAAGACGAATAGTCTTAAATAGCTACCTTGAGCACAAAATATAAGTTCTGCATTACAGGAACTGTGAGCTGTTCTCACAGGCTAGGTAAGCCTTTAACAAATTCTGCAACCGAATGCATAGTAATGATAAAGTCGGTGTTACCTTGAAACGAATCCTCAGAACACAAGAAATAACACTGTCGTCATTCCTGACGTACAGTAAATCACTGGGGAAAACTGCCAACGCAGTCACTTCGAAGATTTTCCTTCCCCAGGAAACAACGGACATTCACGTCCTACAGAAGCCAGTTCGCATCTCTCCCTCACGGAAGTCTAATTTTGCGCTCTCCAACTGCGCATGGCACATAGCCCAGAACTGTTTACCTTTGACCCTAAAGGTCAAACACAATGAATGAACCAAAAAGGGAGATAACCCCTAATCAACCTGACACAGCAAAGTTAAGACATAGTTCCCTAACCTTGACCAGGGTGAAAAACATACAACCAATAAATCGACGTTTGAAACTCCGTCAAAGATGACAGCAACATATTACTGCACCCTCGCTGTAAAAAAAAAATGACACATTTTTTTAAAAATATACTCATGAGCAAGATAGCACAAGCATCAATTATGTGCCCATGAAAGAATGAACCTAATATCAGGTACAATAGACGCATAAATAAAGCGTCTGGAGAGAGTAAAATCATCTCCCAACATAAGAGAAAATATTTCCTCTAAGCAAAACAAACTCGGGAGGTACCATTAAAGAAATCTAAGTTGCTGGCAATACCAATCATAGATATCAAAAATTGTCAAATACTATAATTATAGCAATATACAAATATCATGAACTACCATACTATACCATCAACATATCTAATGGATATATATCATGGATGGACATAACCAAATTTGTTAAAGTCATATACATCATCCAACTAGTGAAACAATTGTGTTAATATATATTATGATATTAAGAACAGACATAAGTCTGGAAGTGTATCAGGAAATCTAGGACACCAGAGCTAAGTAGATTCATGCTGAGATCTACCTTCACAACGAGATCTATTAAAATTATTATCTCTGTTGAGACCATTGCTCTTATTTGAACTCCAGTTACCATAATTGTGATAATTATTTCCCTTATAATCAAAATTCCTATTACGTGGATTTTGTTGTTTCCAAAAAAAAAAAAAAAACTATTATAAGGTTGGTAACTTTTATCAAAGTTCCTATAGTTACTGGGACCAACATGTTGAGGACAATTAAATTGCCTCCAGTTCTTTGAAGAAGAACCGTTACGTGATGGACGCGTTTGGTACTGTCCACAATCACGGTTATTTCTCTTAGTAAAGTTGCTTTTATTTTTCCCTGTAGCAATATGCTTAATAGGTACATCGTACTGACTGAGCTGAGTACGATGGGCACTAATAGTCTTGTTCTCTTTTATCAATTTATTGGAAGTTTGAAAATTCGATGCACGGTTTCCCTGAGGAATCTTATCATGACACTTATCAAAGTCCTCACCGTGATCCAAACTTGATTTACCTTTGTTGGCCTGACGCCAACTCCCATTAGAGGCAGTATCGTTATTCCGTGGGAAACTATATTTTTCCACGAAAAGATTTGTTCCCATATTGCTTAGTGTTACTATGAGCATTGAGTGCCTGTCGCTGGCTCTTTGCATTTGTAGCATATTGATCATCAGCTTTATGTCCAAATCTATTCACCTTGGTAGCAGACATTTTATTGTTCAAAACAATATCTAACAAACCATCAATTCTGTTGGGAAGTTTTGCAATTTCTACTTCTGCAACAGCTTTCTCTCTAGAAACAGCTTTATGAACTCTCTCGTTGACTTTAACATGAAGTCTGTTGCAATCTAACCTTAAGTCATCTAACTGTGAAGTTAGAGTCTTCTCTTTAACTATTCTATCTCTAAGATCCAATCTCAACTTTTCCTTTTGAGATGTGGTTTTTAAAACCTTAACTTTCTCTTGAACAAGTTCAAGTCTGAGTGCTTCCATAGCACTATGATGAGTAGTCAAAAGTTCATCAATTTTTCCATCCTTTTCTTTATTCGCTTCCAACTGTGTCAACTCCAGTTGTAGTGACTGAATCTCACTGTCCTTTTTATTCTTAAACACCTTAATCTCCTCCTGAGAGATTCCATACTCTTCTTTATAGCAGTACTTCGCAGAAGATTCGACCTCATTCCTTAATTCCAGAATTGACTCAATAGACTTCTAGCGAGTGTATCATTATAGCAAGTTCTTCTTTTGTGTCATCTCAGCTCTCCACTTTTAATTTCTCATAGTCCATTTAGACTTGGTTTAGCTCATTATTAAGAGACTGTTCTTTACAAAGATAATTGTTCTTCATTGAGCTCACTTCATCTATCCGGCTATCCAACAATTGTTTTAATGAGGTTACCTCATCCTCTAACTCTTTTTTCTGTGTAAGAGGAAATTCACCAGATTTCTTATTATCTGCTATCAATTCCGTCACTTTACTCTTCAATGTAGCATTTTCACAATTCATTGCTGATAACTTATCAGTTAGAGCTTTCTTATCACTTTGAAGCTCATTTATCGTTTCCTTTAATGTATTCAACTCCAAAGCTAAGAGTTTTTCCTCATGCTCCATCCTTGCTTTTTTTATTCTCTCCTCAGCTTGAAGTTTTTTCTCATCAATTTCAGCTAGAAATTTTTTCTCTTCTGCTTCTTGCGCCTTGCTATATTGACCCATCACAAATTCTTCTAATTTATCTCCAGTCATCCCAAGGACTTTCCCTTGCTCAATAAAGTAATGTAATGCAGACATTCTGTCTAATGAGATTGGTAACCTGAAAAATTAAATAAATTACCTTATCCCACTTCAATGGGAGACAAGTCTTCAATATTAGACCTGTATACTCAGTTCAGTTTATTTCACTCTCTTTGAGAGACAAGTCTTAGTCAAAGACCTTGTATGGTTACCTTGTTTCTTTATAATAATATTCTATCAATAATCTCAATATGAATAGTGTATCACATTAATAACAATAATAATAATACATGACCAAGTATATGTATGTAGACTGTGTATGACAATAATAAATACAAGGACAAAGATACAGAACAACAACCGAAAACGTTCGCAGAAGTCAAATAAACAATACAGCGAAACTAAGGAAAATGTTACAAAAATGTGTAATGATGACTGCGAAAAGTAAACAAGACAAATGGCAACACTGTTATAAACAAAAAAGGTGTATAGAAATAAATGAAAGTAAGGAGAGACGAACAGATACAAACAAAACAAATCGTAAATCAAAGAATGGAAAAAATAACGAAAACAACACTAACACATCTCGTCACAGCTAAACGTAAATAGCAACAATTGTCGCTAGCAAATCCCAATTAAGGAAATTTGCAGTCCCTACAGAAAACGCTCTCAATAGACAACCTCTGTTACGTGGTATTATCTAAAGGAGTCACCTTTCCCAACCATCCCGCTGAAAACAACAGAAAAATACACCACAATATTACAAGTAACAAATTGCATATAATAGAATGTGTTGCAAACAAAGTTCAGTTACAAATAACAGTATAGTAACTCTCTTGCTCTTTGTCAACACAGGAGTACAATGTGAAGCGCGCAATGATTGTTAGATCCACAATAACATGTAGTGGTCTCCAGGAACATAAAGTCACTATGACCTTCTCGACAAATAGTTGAGACTTGAGGCCCAATGTTGAAAAAGTTCGTAGACTGTATTGTTTACAAAAAAACACTTGACCTCGAACTACGTGACTTGAACGTTCAGACGTTGTAGAGTCTGTTGACTGTAACGTGTAGACAACCAGCGGTACTGTTTACAAAAAGGAATCGACTTGTGTGCAGCTGTGGTCCACGTAGCAATATTGCCTAGATGCACACTCCAGTACTTGTACCAACTGTGGTTTATGTAGCATTATCACATAGATGCTAACACTGTTTATGTAGGTCAACAGTCAATGACCTATTTCTACTGTCCTGTGTAGCCAAACTTGGAAATGTAGAGTACTACGGATGTGTGTTATTTATAGCTGTCAACCTAGATCGTTCCAATCTGTAGCCGAAACCAAAATTGAAGCCAAAAAGCCACGGAAATGGTCCACCAGTAATGTCAGTTGTTTTTTTTATACGTGATGCAAATGTCGATGTGTAGTTGGCCAGGTATGCGTGTCGATGTCACCTGAACAGTGTACTGGTGTGGTGAAGATCTGGGTCACTCACGCTGACAGCATACATGGTCCTTGTACGATGATGATGATGATGAGACATGGGTGTGTAGTCGCGAATGCGTTTAGGCTCATATATAGTTACACAATACACCCAGTCACACTCGTACTGAAGCCAATGATGGTTGAAACTACTGGTGACAGTTCATACATTTATTCACAGCACTAACAGTAGTATCACACAGGAACAGTCAATGTAAACAGGTTCATGTACATCATGTTAATTGAAATGGCTTGGTACATATCAGGCCTTCTAAGGCTGGTAAACATTCACATATGTGGGCATGGTCAATAGTGGTATGTTCTTTAATGTACAGTTCATAATACCGCTTTGGTATCCCTGACTGAACGCGTCAGATACCTTAATAACTCCATCATAATAAGGACGAGCCCTTAACTCATGTAATCCTATTACCAGGGACGTCGTTCAACTTGGCATAACACGCCAGTTACATCTTTTCATGCGGTAGAATAGTGGCCAATACACAGACCTCGATATGACGTCAGCTGTGTATTCTTCATTAAGCAGGTTGCATAAACCCTGCTATAATGTTTGTATAAGTATACCGCCAACCTGCGGTTTCCACTATATATAACTTCGTCACTGGACTTCTGATCATATGAAGACGAATAGTCTTAAATAGCTACCTTGAGCACAAAATATAAGTTCTTCATTACAGGAACTGTGAGCTGTTCTCACAGGCTAGGTAAGCCTTTAACAAATTCTGCAACCGAATGCGTAGTAATCATAAAGTCGGTGTTACCTTGAAACGAATCTTCAGAACATAAGAAACAACACTGTCGTCATTCCTGACGTACAGTAAATCACTGCGGAAAACTGCCAACGCAGTCACTTCGTAGATTTTCCTTCCCCAGGAAACAACGGACATTCACGTCCTACAGAAGCCAGTTCGCATCTCTACCTCTCGGAAGTCTAATTTAGTGCGCAACAACTGCGCATGGCACATAGCCCAGAACGGTTTACCTTTGACCCTAAAGGTCAAATACAATGAATGAACCAAAAAGGGAGATAACCCCTAATCAACCTGACACAGCAAAGTTAAGACATAGTTCCCTAACCTTGACCAGGGTGAAAAACATACAACCAATAAATCGACGTTTGAAACTCCGTCAAAGATGACAGCAACACATAGGTTACAGAATTTGAAAAATAAACCCATAAGTGCAATTCCCTCTGTTGAGACAAGATCCCGCAAGAAAGTTAATAACCCCAAAAAAGTCAAAAGATTTGCGCTATGGTATAGAAAGTAGACGATAACGTAGAGAACAGAGTTCCTAATTAATCTTTTCCTGAAAAAAGATAACAGTATTTGCGAACAAATCAAGAAGTGCTTACAATGAGTATACAAATAAAATTATTCACTCCTCTGATTCATACTCCTGTCAATCTGTGGCCACATTCAATCTCGCTTACCTACTAGTCGTTTAACAACATCTTGAACATATCCATGATACATTGTAACAAAATCCAGTGTGGTGTTTCGCCGAAGTGAGACGCAGTTCCTCCACGAATAATTAATCCTCCTAATTGGGGATCGCTATTTTTCGTGGTGATAATTGGATATGTTAATGTCACGTCAATTAGTTCAGGTAGAAAAATAATTACCAAGATCTAGTGTTCACAGTGTACAGCAGTTAGTACTTCCAATAGTTAAAGAGAATGTCTGGTGGGTAAATCTTTCTGGATAAATCCTCCCCACAACACAGTGGTCAGTAGTCGGGATAATGTTATGTTTTGATATTTCGCCACAGTGGGCTGAATATAATGAAAATGAAAAAAATCTGGGTAGCTATAGGTCCAGTTATCGTTATTCTTATTGTTCATATGTTCGTACTCTCTCTCTCTCTCTCTCTCTCTCTCTCTCTCTCTCTCTGGATGAAACAAGAGGACCGAACAGGTCAACCTCGAAGACCCGATATTACATAAGAATGTTTTTGGTACTATTTGGTTTAGACTTAGCTCGCTGCTCAGATTTAAGCCGCTGGTAGGCTGGATTGTGATCAGTACTAGATTTAGGAAGAAATATAAAACATTTAACCATAATATCAGTATTCTATCTTAACACGCGTAAAGGTAAGATCTCTTATCCACTCTGTTATTAAATTAGATTAGAAACCACAAGTGCCTAGCTTATCTTATCGTTTTTAACACGTGAAATAAGCGCTAGTCATTTATAAAATTACACATGATGAATTAGAAATAAATATATATTCCGCCAGTAGCCAGTCGCCTAGTGCATTTACTAGTCAATTAAAACATCTCTTTCTGTGTGATAGCGAGTAATTAAATTTACGTTACAGTTGGAAAAATTAGCTATATGTTATTTAATACGCTATTCAATTAACACAGAAAATCCCAGTGAAATATAATGAAGAACTTTAACACATTAAATCACTTAAATGCTAGTACATATATATACATTTACCACAAAACAGAAAAATGAAACTTTCTCCACGAAATCTAAGTAATCCACTTTGTACAAAGGCGTTATGATGTCGAGCTAGATATTTCAACAATTTCCTGAAGCGACTAGATAACTGATTTTAAGGGATGGAGTATTTATACACGAAAAGTGTTGTTTTCGCTGAGAGATGACGAAAGTCACAACTTGGGCGATCAGGGAAAATGAACGGGGTTTTCTTCCCAGATAGAGAGATTCCTCCGTTCCCTCTGTTCGCCGTTGCATCGACAACAAAGTCTTCTGATCTCGGCGATTGTCTCCCTGTATTTTACTATATCACAGGGTTCGCTTGGGCTTGTAGGGAACTTCAAAGCGGTTTACTTTCCACGTGTTTTGGGCCCGTGCATTCTGTCAGTTGTCGTAATGCTGACGGCTCTGCTTGCATGCGGGCTTCAGGTAAACGCACTTGGTTCGTCCCCTTGAAAGGAATGACAGTTACAAATCTAGATAGTCGCTCCTCAGCGCATGAAACAAGAAAAATAAGCGTGGCTAAAATATGAGTTAGACAGATATCGAAGTGCCTGGGTTCTGCATTAACAAAACGTGAATACTAATGAGGTAACAAAGGTGGGAAGCAAAGACGGACGAATTCATGTAGTCTATTTACATAACATGTCACACCCATGACTCGCATCCATACGTCAAGACTGGGACATAGGTGGAGCGGTATACAGCCATCTTCGTCTTCTTACCAACTTCTCTTTTGCTGAGGAATCCTCGATTTATGGCTTGAAAAAGTTTCCCAGCTGCTGCTCTTCGGGTAGCCAACTCTTTGATGCTTCCCTTTCGGTCTATGACAGCTCTAATGTATTTAAAGTGGTCGACCTGCTCCAGGACCTGTTCTCCCAACTTAATCTGATGTCTTCTTTCCTCTCGTGATATCACCATGGTTTTTGTTTTCGAGCTGCTAATGATCATCCCTCTCTTCTCCAGCTCTTCCTACCAGACTTGCAGGTTGGTTTGAAGATGTGCCTCTGATTTAGCAATCAGGGCAACATCATCAGCAAATGCCAGCTCTGAAATACAGACCTGTCTCATCTTCCAGTACCCCATTGAATACTTTCCTGTCCTATCATTACATACCTTGATGACACCGTCCATGAAAAGTATGAAAATATAAGGTGACATCTTGTCTTACACCAGTGTTGGTCCTGAATTCTTCTGACTTATGTTTTGCCGTCCTTACATAATTTCTGCAAGACTTGTAGAAGCTCGGTATAGCATGAATCAGAGGTGATGCCAAACAGTCCCAGAATTTGTTCCAGGGGACCTTGTCAAATGCCTTTTCAAGATCTAAGAAGCGAAGATGGATCTCACTTATATACTCAAAAGCCTTTTCATTCAACTGTCTGGGTGTGAAGATTAGGTCTTGAGTACTTCGATTTGCTCGGAAGCCACACTGGACCTCATCCATTTGTGGCTCAGCTAGGGTCTCTGCTCCAGGATTCTAGAGTAGATTTTACCAGGGACACTGAGAAGAGATATGCCTCTATGGTTTCCACATTGTCGATTGTCACCTTTTTTTAAAATTGATGTTATTATGGCAATCTCCCAATTCTTTGGTATGGTCTTGTTGCACCAAGCCCGTAAGACCCTTTGGAGTAATAGGTCGCCTGCTGCTCCCATGTACTTAACCATTTCTGGTGTTATGCCATCATGTCCTGCTGCTTCGCCCATCTTGATTTTCTCCAGTGCTGCCGTCAGTTCTTCCATCTTTATGTCATCTTCATCACCATTGGTTTCCTCTTCTGTGCCAATGGTTATTATTTCTGATGTTTGACTTTGCTCACCATCCAGGAGTTCTGAAAGATATTATTTCCATCTTTCCTTTACTTCTTTTTTGGCAGTAAGCAATTTGCCTTGCTTGTCCTTTATAAATTTAAGAGGGCACTGTTTTTCCTTCCTCATATTTTTTTAGGGTCTTATAGAACAATTTCTGGTTTTCTTGCGCATCGTTTTCTAGCTTTTCTTCAAATTGTTCCCAGGATATATGTTTTGCTGCTAGCACCTTGTTCTTTGTTTCTTTTCTGATTATCATATATACTCTATATTTCTCTGTTTTTTTTCTGCTGTGATTTTAGCTCCTACGTATTGTTTCTATGCCTTTTTCTTCTCTCTTATTTTCTCTTTAGCCTCATCTGTCCACCAAGGTGTCCTCTTTCCGGCATCAGATTTCTCGAAGGTAGTTACAGGAGTACCGCAGGGCTCTATTCTTGGGCCCCTACTCTTCGCAATGTTCATCAACGACCTGTCACTACATCTAAAATATTCAACTTGTGACCTCTTTGCAGATGATTATACTATCTACACTAGTGACAATGACTGCGTGGCACTTGAAATGACTCTTCAAAGCGATGTAGACAATCTAACAAAATGGAGTAATATGAATCGTATGCCAGTAAACACAACAAAAACGAAATCTATGTTGATTACCACCAGACAGAAACTCCTAAGCTGCACCAAAAGATCGCTACAGCTACACGCGGAATCAATACAAATTGAACATGTAACAGAACACAAAGTTCTGGGATCACGATTGACCAGCACTTAACGTGGAACTCCCATGTACGGAATTTAACCAAACACATAGCACAAAAGACGTACCAGCTAGCCAAAATAAAACACTTCTTAGACGCAGACACTAGACTATTGTTCTACACCTCACATATACAGACACATCTAGATTACTGCTCTACACTATGGGATTGTTGCCCTGCTTCCACCTCGAAGAGACTGCACTCCCTGCAAAAGAGAGCAGTGCGTCTGATCACCGATAATCGCACGACACCACACACAAGGACAGGAAAAGAACCCAAAATACTGTCGCTAAAAAAACGTCTTCTCTACAACAAAGCCAAGCTGACTCACACAATTCTATCTAACAATGCCCCATCGTACCTAAGATCATTGTTTCAAACCAGTAGAAGGGAGGGACAACGATTACATCAGTTACGTCTGCCCAAACCTAGGATCGACCTGTTCAAAAAGAGTCTAGCCTACTCTGGTGCCTACTTATGGAACAGCCTTCCACACCACCTAAAAAGCCTACCTACACAATATTCTTTTAACAAAGCACTTTTCAAACACTTCCTCAACACTGATTATCTACCCCCATAGAAACAGTATTTGCCTGTCAACATCTCATCCATAGGTCAACATTTCTTTTCCTCTTCCGCTCATTTTTTTGTGTGAATAATTTGTTTTATATCCATGTAATATCATTATTATATTCCTTTTAAAATATTATTATATAATGTAATGTATGTGTGAATGTACCCACATAATACTGTACTTTAGAAATGTGAGTCGTGAGAATGTACCCGCATACCAAAAATACAGATTAATTGTAGACGGATTGACCGCATGAGTGAGTGTCGGTATACAGAATTTATTTATTTTTATTTATTGTTTTATTTATTTTATTTTAATATTACTTTTTTCCCCCATTTACTAGCTTGTTTGGTTCAAAAAAAAAAAAAACCCCTACTCATTTTTTTTTAAAATTATGCTTGCATACTGTAAATGAATGCTGTTATGGTAACTTTATAATGTTGCATGCCTTTAAATTAATGCTTAAAGCATCATGTGGGAATGAAAGGATATAGTATGCAATATTAATGAGAGTGGAAGGGCAGAATGTTAGACGGGCCTGCGCGCCCAATTCTTTACCCTTCGAAAATAAAGTTCGTTCGTTCGTTCCCAAGTCGAACTTCACCATATGCTTCTGCTGCCGCTGTCTTTATGATGTCCTTGAATTTCAGCCAGAGTGTTTCCAGGTCTTCATGTTGTTTTTCTGTGTTACTCACTGCTGTAGCAATAAGCCCCTGATATCTGGTCTTCACTTCTGGCTCTCTCAGCTTGTAGGTCTTAATGCTCGTTTCTCCTGTTCGTTTACTTAGCTTCTTGCGTGATGTTAGGTAGTTCCTAGGCCGAGTAGCTCTTTCAGTTGTTCTTTTAATGTTAACAAGTAGTGGTCACTTCTAATCTCTGGCCCTCTCCACACTCTAGCATCCCGGAAATACTTGAATGAGCTATTCCTAACTATGGCGTAGTCGATCACTGAGTATGCGCTTATGGGGGAACTTTGTGTTTGTAATGATCAGATTCTGCTCTGTGCAGAATCTAAGGAGTCGTTTTCCATTGTCATTAAGAGTGTCTTCTCCATATCTTCCGATAACTCCACCCCATCTAGCATGGTCATTTCCAACTCTGGCATTGAAATCTCCAAGCAAGATAATTTCATCAAGGCAGTCGTCCACTGTCATTTGAAGCTGCTCGAAGAATTCTTCCTTGACCTCTGCTCGCTCATCTTCATTTGGCCCATACACAATGACAAGGATGACTATGGTCTCTCCTTCTTTTAGTTTTAGGACCATAATGGGTTCTGAGACAAAGTTCTATCCCTTGATACTATCCCTTTGGTTTTTGGCCACAATACAACCCACGACCCCTTTAGCTCTTTCAGATGTGGGGACACCACTGTAGAGCAGCTTGTCGCCATCGAGATCCATAACTCCTTGTCCTTTTTTCTTTGTTTCTGTTAAAGCCAGGATTTCTATTTTGGCTTTCCTCATCTCTTCCACCAGCTACTTTTCCTTCCCATTTATACTTCTTGTGTTCCATGTTCCGTAAGTCGTAGTCCGTAGTCTGTTCCATTTCGTCGCCTTTAGAATCAGTCCGGTTTTCTCTCTTATGTTTCGCATCATCAGGTTTTAAGACAAACAGGTGATTGGCCTGTTGTGCATTTGCGTGGTGGAGGGGCT
The DNA here is from genome assembly GCA_024509875.1 of Oreohelix idahoensis. Lineage (NCBI taxonomy): Eukaryota > Metazoa > Mollusca > Gastropoda > Stylommatophora > Oreohelicidae > Oreohelix > Oreohelix idahoensis. Next base: position 12,139 of record JAMPIV010012419.1, read on the forward strand.
GCTTCCTTACGGCCTCTATGCAGGCCGCCCTCCTCCTTTTTCAGCCAGGCTTGAGGAGGGGGGGGGGGGGGGGGGAAGGGGGGTCGTTAATTTTAACTTTAATTACCTTTCTGACTCCGTGTGTTCAGCTTCCTCAGATATTCCGGATTTCCTTGTTTAAAATTATAGAGATTCCCTGGGCTGTTTTGTAAGTCCTGATAAATATTCCAATAAAAGGCGCCCGGTCTGATAAGATGGAATTCTGAATTCTAGGCTTCACTCTGGAAAGGTCTGGTTTGCCGTCTTGGCAAGCGATCTTCACAGTGTCTTAGACTGACTGAAGCGTCAGATTATATTCACTGTCCTCCCCCGCATCTGTTTGTTATGGAGCTAAGTAAAAGCTCCAATCATTTCAAACATGCTGGCTGGAGGTGGGAGGGGGAAAGGGGGGGGGGGGGGGAGACGATTTCAAAATATTCTTAACATGGAAAAATGTTGAATGTAATGTATTGGTCAAGTCTTCCGTATATGGCATGACAATAACCGATCACTGGGAGGCGAACTCACCAACGCATCCGTAAACTCATTCGACAATGTGTTTCAGATGTAACAAATTATTACTTTATTTAAAGTAATCTTGTTATCCTTGTCTGTCCAAAATGTGTCACCCAGACAAGTAATCTCTTATCTGTCGCGTACCGTGGCCTTATTAGTAATTAGACAAATGCGCTGGCGATTTTTAGTGTTAATCGGTAGCGACCACGGTTGGGTACGCTAGAATCACCAACAAGCCTGTTGTTAATATTATCTCTGCCGCTCCTTGCAAAGCTTTATGGGAGGGCCTGGTAACAAACAGACGTGGTGACTTATCAGTGAGAGGAGTGTAAGAAGGAAAATACACAATATCTGCTACAGTGGACAGAGAAAGAAAAGGGTGCGGCTCGGAAAAACTCGCAATAAAATCAGTACAAAAATGTAACTGATTACTTCCGTAGTGAAAGAGAGATCGGACAGAGGTCGCCTCAAAATCCATCTTGTGACACAGTCATCCCCTACTCCCCTTTTTTTCTCTTTCAGAGGGAAAAAAGTAAGATTCCAGTGTTCATATTGTCACATTTTGCCTCCCCTTTTCTCTGCAGTAGTGGTCCAACAGTGGCCAAAACCTAGAATATCTCATGTGGGTCTTCAAAGATGTCTACCTTCGCACAAGATTACTCTTGGCAGAGTTGTAGATAGAAGGATAATGATGCTTCTACCTCGAGGGAGTATTCACAAGATATTTCAGAAGTCAAGAACAATGCTGAATGAGTCTGAGCACGTTAAGTTTTTATCTGACCCGCCGCCTTTTGTGAAGATGTATATTTAGCTCGTTCAAGCCCCAAGCTGATTTAATTCAACGAAATCCCTCTTATTAGCTCGATATATATATTTCGCTCTGTAATAATTAATTCAACTATGAATTTGTCAAAAGCAACATTTACAAATTTAATGATCAATTAAACACTTGTAAATAAATGTTCGTTGGCAATTTTAAAAAATTGGTTTCTCCACATAAATTATTTAGGCTTGATGAATATAGGCAAATAAAGTTCGGTCGAGTTAAACCGTTAAAAATGGGACTTGCCAAAATGCTGGAGTGCCACTGCTCCTTTTCCGTAGATTCTTCTCTGTGGTGAGGGCACGTTTCCAGATCGGTTCAGGAAGTAGCCTCTCCTGGTCAAGGCAAGAATTTATAACACCAGTAGAATGCAGGTTTACAAACGTCGATCCAGCTCTTGAACTACAACATTGTAGCGCAGCAAATGGTCTCGAAGTGTCGTACCACAAATAGTCGGGTCGCATCGCACTGGTACCACAAACTTTAGAGGGAATAAAAGAACTAATTCCGCTGCTAAGTTTTTGTTTTCCTGATGTTAATCAGGCTCCTTTCCCGTTGTCCGTTGTTTTCTCAGATTTTCTTACTCTCCCTGAGCGTATATCGAATCTAAGTTCGGTACTATATAAAGTCAGAATCTTAACTTCTATTCTTTCCTGGCTTTCGTCTGAGCTGTCTACATGACGATTTCGGGAATGAAGTGCCGTATGTATAAAATGCTCTGCATTATACTTCAGACTTCACCCACGCACTCTTGTTGTCTACTACTAGGCAACTCCCAATCAGAGCGATTGTATATACATCTCGAATTGAAAAACCAATGGCATTCAAAGTACATGTTAGGATAGAGTAGTGCTTATGGGATTTCATGCGTGACTCATACGTTTGAGAAACTAAACAGCCACTTTCCATATATGGAATTGTAATTTCTGAAAAGTGTTGTCAACCTTTACTTATTTCAAACTTCCCGCTCACTCTTCAAAATGTCTTCCAAGACTGCGTATTTCTATAATCACCTATCCCAAGTAAGTCGGAAGTTTGCTTACTTAGTTTATCAGACTCTGCAGATCTCTTGTATCACCTGACTTGTCGCAATCCGACTGCCTGTCTGGACAAAACGTGGACTATACAATTAAACCCGTATTGCAAGTCCATTCTACTGTCATAAAGGAAGTGAGTATGCAATCTTGAACAAACACTTTATGCTCGCATTTACCTGGAGTCAATGTGGTATTTTCATGTTTAGTGATTCTATTAATCTCCTAGGGATGGTCGATTGTTTGGCTCTATCAAGCATCGAAGCGTGAAACGTGAACAATGATAGTAGGAAAAAGGGTAACAATTCTGAGTAGAGGATAGGCACGAAATTATTTGCGTTAAATGTGCCGAAATAATAGATAATAAAGGCGATGAGAGAAACTTACGAAAAAGCAAACGAGCCGTAATGCCACACATATATCAATCATACATATCATAAACATCGATAACATAGACTTAATAATAGTAAAGAATATGTACTGGTAGCAACAGTAGCTATAAGAACTGACAACAATATAGAGTGTTTTCAGCAAATAAAATTGTTTTAGGCAACAATGTGTACTGTCATCGGATCGTTTCTCTTTATGCAGTAAAAACAAAAAGATACATGCCAAGAACTTCAGGTGATGGGCGTTGTATAAACAACTTGCAATACGCTGATAGTACAGTCTTAACAACTATATTCAAATAAAAAATTAAACAGGAAATAACCGATACGAATGTGACACAAAGTAACACGTATAGGCCTTAGCCTAAATTGCAAAACAAGACAGATGTAACTGTCATCTCGAATGCACGGACTTCTTCAGTGTACACAATCAAAGCAACTGGGTCAGTTTCGACACGCGTACACAGATTTAAAAAACTTGCACACATTTATAATATCAGTTGGAAGATGTATCTAAGAAATAACACATTCAATAGCCCGAGCAAATCAGTATTCTATAAAATTAAAAGCATTATATGCGACAAATCCATGGAAGGTAGAAAATGAGTTTCTTCAGTGTTACATATGAGACAAACCTGTCATATGGGAGCGAGTCGTGGACATTTAATCACCAAACAAGAAGATCCATGAAGGCACTGTAGTGGTGTTTGATGGTATTGTATGATGGTGTTATTACTAAAAAACTCTGCCCATGCCGGTCTCAAGCCCGGATGAAAAAGGAGGAGGGCGGCCTGCATGGAGGCCGTAAGGAGGCAGCCCCTCCACCATGCAAAGGCACAACAGGCCAATCACCTGTTTGCTTTAAACCATGATTACGAGTAACACAAGAGAGAAAACCGGACTGATTCTAAAGGCGACGAACTGGAATGGACTACGGACTACGACTTATGGAACATGGAACACAAGAAGTATAAATGGGAAGGAAGAGGAGCTGGTGGAAGAGATGAGGAAAGCAAAACTAGAAATCCTGGCTATAACGGAAACAAAGAAAAAAGGACAAGGAGTCATGGATCTCAATGGCAACACGCTGCTCTACAGTGGTGTACCCATATCCGAAAGAGCTAAAGGGGGTGTGGGTTGCATTGTGGCCCAAAATCAAAAAGATAGTATCAAGGGGTGGAACTTTGTCTCAGAGCGCATTATGGTTGTGAAACTAAAAGAAGGAGAAACCATAGTCAACCTAGTCATAGTGTATGGGCCAAATGAGGATGAGAGAGCAGAGGTCAAGGAGGAATTCTTCGAGCTGCTTCAAAGGACAGTGGATGACTGCCTAGATGAAGTTATCATGCTCGGAGATTTTAATGCCAGAGTTGGNAATGACCATGCTAGATGGGGTGGAGTTATCGGAAGATATGGAGAAGATACTCTCAATGACAATGGAAAGCGACTCCTTAGATTCTGCAGTGAGCAGAATCTGATCATTACAAACACAAAGTTCCCCCATAAGCGCATACATGCATACACTAGATGTGAACCAACAAAGAATGAGAAGTCAGTGATCGACTATGCCATTGTTCGGAGAAGCTCATTCAAATATGTCCGAGATGCAAGAGTCTGGAGGGGGCCAGAGATTGGAAGTGATCACTACCTGCTAACAATCAAACGAACAACTGAAAGAGTTGCTCAGCCTAGGAACTGCTCAACATCACGCAAGAAACCAAGTAAACGAGCAGGAGAAATGAACATTAGGACCTACAAGCTGAGAGAGCCAGAAATTAAGACCAGATATCAGGGGCTTATTGCTGCAGCGGTGAGCAACACAGAAGAACAACCTGATGACTTGGAAACCCTCTGGATTAAATTCAAGGATATCATAAAGACAGCTGCTGCAGAAGCATGTGGTGAAGTCCGACTTGGGAACCAGAGAAAGAGGACACCTTGGTGGACAGAGGAAGTCAAAGAGAAAATAAGAGAGAAGAAAATGGCATGGAAACAATACTTAGGAGCTAAAAACACAACAGGACAAATGGAAAAATATAGAGAATATGTGACACTCAGAACAGAAGTAAAGAACAAAGTGCTAGCAGCAAAACAGAAGTCCTGGGAAGAATTTGGAGAAAAGCTAGAAAAAGATGCACAAGAAAACCAGAAATTGTTCTATAAGACCCTAAAGAACATGAGGAAGGAAAAACAATGCCCTCTCAAATTTATAAAGGACAAGCAAGGCAAATTGCTTACTGCCCCGAAGGAAGTAATGGAAAGATGGAAAGAATATTTCTCAGAACTCCTTGATGGTGAGCAAGGTCAAACATCAGAAATGATAACCACTAGCACAGAAGAGGAAACCAATGGTGATGAAGATGACATAAAGATGGAAGAACTGAAGGCGGCACTGGAGAAAATCAAGATGGGCAAAGCAGCAGGGCATGATGGTATAACACCAGAAATGGTTAAGTACATGGGAGCATCAGGCGACCTGTTACTCCTAAGGGTCCTACAGGCAGCATGGTGCAACAAGACCATACCAAAGGATTGGGAGATCGCCATCATAACACCAATTTTCAAAAAATAAGAGTGAGATCCATCTTTGTTTCATAGATCTGGAAAAGGCGTTTGACAGGGTCCCCTGGAGCAAACTTTGGGACTGTTTGGCAAGGAAGAACATTCCAGCACCTCTGATTCATGCTATACAGAGCTTCTACAAGTCTTGCAGAAATTATGTGAGGACAGCAAACCATAAGTCAGAAGAGTTCAGGACCACCACTGGTGTAAGACAAGGTGATATCCTATCACCTTACCTCTTCATCCTCCTTATGGACGATGTCATCAAGGCATGTAAGGAGAGAACAAGAAAGTATTCAGTGGGGTACTGGAAGATGAGACAGGTCTATATTTCGGAGCTGGCATTTGCTGATGATGTTGCCCTGATTGCTAAATCAGAGGCACATCTCCAATCCAACCTGCAAGTCTGGAAGGAAGAGCTGGAGAAGAGAGGGATGGTCATAAGCAGCTCTAAAACAAAATCCATGGTGATATCACGAGAAGAAAGAAAACATCAGATTAAGTTGGGAGAACAGGTCCTGGAGCAGGTCGACCACATTAAATAGCTCGGAGCTATTATAGACCGAAAGGGAGGGAGCAAAGAAGAGTTGGCCACTCGAAAAGCAGCGGCTGGGAGACTTTTTCAGGCCATAAATCGTGGATTCCTCAGCAAGAAAGAGGTTGGTAAGAAAACGAAGATGGCTGTATACCGCTCCACCTATGTCCCAGTCTTGACATATGGATGCGAGTCATGGGCAATGACTACAACCCATAAAGCCAGATCCAAACCTCAGAAATGAGGTATCTGAGGAAGGTGGTTGAAGTAACAAGAAGAGACATGGTACGCAACCAGACGATACGTCAAGGCCTAAAATGCCACCTCCCCTACAGACCCCACGTAGAAAACAGTCCCAACTAAAGATGGTTTGGCCATGTCTGCAGAATGGGAGAGATGCTACCACTACAAGCAAGGGCAGCCAAGGATCCCAGACCCACCGAGGGACCCGTCCGCTGGGAGGACAACATTTAGTACAATCTTTGACGGACCGAGGACTAGAATGGAACCAGGCCAGGAGGAAGACAGCCGTATAGAATATTCTGGCGCTCTTCCTCCAAACCTCTACACCTTCACGGTAGAAAGGGGAAACGACTAAGAAGTTAAAGTAAGTAAGTTATTACTAAATGTAAATTGTACTAGGCCACCTGTGAAGGCACCTGAGATAAAAATGTAAATGGTAAATTGTCAGAAAATGCCTTTCTGCTACCACGACGACCTCACAACTTAATTTTTTTTTTAATGAATGTTTGCTACGTGACAGTGTCTAGGGTTATGATATGTAGTGTGGTGTAATAGGTTATAGATATACCCACAGATATTTAACAAGACTAATAATATTAATAAATGTTAAAATACACTGAACTAACTCACGAGTGTAGAATTTTTTGATATAATTATATTACATTTATTTTGTTCTGTGTCAATTTTTTAAGATGACCAGAACTTAAAAGGATTTAGAGATTATGAAAGAAATGCATGGAATATTATATCATAAATGCAATAGTGTACATATATATGTACTATACTAGTTAGTTTTATTAAAATGTTCTAGTATTCATCTACTTGGGAGGATATGTACTGTTTGTGCTGTTGGGGTGGCCTCATCACACCTGTCTATATTGACTACACAGTGTCCAGAAAATGGTGGGAATCTTTATGGGGTTCTTAGTAACTAAAGGGCGTTGGTGAAAGTCCAGTAGACCAGAGGCTCACTCATCTGGTAGTTGCCGCTCTGGTGCTGAAATCAGGTGGTCCCACCTCTCCGTGCTGGCGGGCAATAATGGTGGTCTCTGTCACAAATACTGCACAGATACACTCGAGTAAAGTCACCAACTGAATAGACACTGCTTTGTGGGACGACAAGAAACTCGCAGCTCAGATTATGAATCAAAGTACAACACAGAATTGCTAAGCAAAAATCTCCGGCTGATCTGCTGCTAACAGTTGATATAATAAATAATAATCAATAAAAAGAATTCTTTAAGCTTGATCTCGAGCCAAACACGTCAGTAAGGCAGAAACCATGCACAATCCTAGGTTGACAGCACAGACGCCACGGGACTCTTAGCTCTGCAGGACATTATTTAGGCCCAACGTTCTCCTTCCTTCTCATATATATTGTTCTTAACTGATTGTTTTCTTTTGGTCTTCCTTTTTTCCGCTTTACCCTCGGGGGGGGGAACCCAAGTGAGCGCCTGTAGTCAAATTCTGTTGTTTTGCATTCGTAGGACATGACCGATATATGACCATCGTCGACAACACTTATATAGTCGGAAACATATTTCAGACTAGGTAGACTTCTCTTATTTTGTCGATTATCTTGAATTCTTTTTCCAACTGATGTTCATGAGTTTTCTAAGGACATTTATATTCTCGTAATGTATTCAAGCTTGTTCTCCAATGATTTTGGTTATTTTCCAACTCTCACAGCCGTATGTTAACACTGAGATAACATTTGAATTAAACAGACGAAGCTTGGTATGTATATTCAATGATCGTAATTTCCAAATGTTAGATAATCTATTGAAGGCGCTAGCTGCCAAAGCAATTTCAGTATGGATTTCTCTTGTTGTGTCACCATCCTGAGTCATTTTACTGCCTAAATAATTGAAACTTTCAACGTTCTTGAGTTTTTCCCGGTTCAAGATGATATCAAAGGTCTCGTTAGAAAAGTTCATAGCTTTAGTTTTAGAGGCATTTATTTGGAGACCTATTTTAACCGAGAGATGACACAAATTATTTATAGCTTCTTGGGATTGTCTGGGTGTTGAACTTAAGAATGCTAAATCATCTGCGAAATCCAGGTCCCCCAGGAATTTTCCATTTGTCCATTTTATACCTAATTGTTCATTGTGGGTATAGTTTCTCATAACCCAATCAATAGCTATTCCAAAAACGTAGTGGTGACATAATACAGCCTTGTTTCACCCCTGTTTCTACTGTAAACCATTCTGTATTCCCTTTATTTGTTCTAACACAACATCTTGCATTGTCATATAGCGCTTTGATTATATTCACATATTTTGTTGGAAACCATAGATTGTAAGTATCTTCCACAATGATGGGCGGTGTAGACTATCAAAGGCTTTTTGAAAATCGACGAAGGTGATAATAAGTGGCGATTGCCTTTCCACTGATTCTTCTATAATTGTTCTTAGTGTGAATATTTGATCAATACATGATCGTTTCGGCCTGAAACCCGCTTGTTCTTCTCTGATCTTTTCGTCAGCATGCAATTTAAGTCTTTCTAACATCATGCAACATAATAATTTTCGAGGTACTGATAATAGAGATATACCACGCCAGTTATTACAGTCTGATAGATCACCTTTCTTCGGTAACTTTACAATAATACTGTCTTTCCATTGTTGTGGTGGTTGTTCTTCTCTCCATACTTCATTTATAATATCTAAAATTCTCAAGAGGTTGTTGTCATTAACTGCTTTAATCATTTCCCCTGAAATTTCGTCAACTCCAGCAGCTTTAAAATTTTTTAATCTTTTAACGGCTTGTTTGATCTCGTCCAGCGTGAATTCATCGCAAGTTATTGGCAAAGTGGTTGTGGATGTTTCATTATTAAAATCAGGTGTTACTGTTGGTGGTGGTCTGTTTAGCACCTCCATGAAGTGCTCAGCCCATCTCTTCATTTGTTCTTTTTCTGTTGGTATTGAATTCCCTAATTTACCTTTAGGTGTTTTTCCAAACAGTAGGCTGGTGACATAGTTTTTGGGGTTAGAGTGATCATGTTTACTTGAGTTGCTTGAGGGTGGGGGCCTGGTGATGTTGGAGCTTTTCGGTAACAATAGCTTGTTTTACGATAGTACATTGTTGGTTCCCTCGAAACTCTGCACTAGCTGGCGGGCCCTGCTAGTGATGAAAACCGACCATATTGTTTTAGAGAAGGATGTTCGATGCTTATCAGAAAATATCTAACAAGAAATAGATATTCAACAGGTATGTATTATTTCATAATTTACATAACAGATAATATGAAAATAGAATACAATCCTGATGTTTTTTCTTTATGTCTAAAGGAGAAAACGAATTTCAGAACCTCCAGCTTGGGAAGGTGCTGTAATAGGTATGGCGTCCCTAAAATTTATTTCACTTCTTTCATATGGAATCACCCACACTTTAAAATCTGTGTCTATCACTGAACAACTATTGAAGAATGGCCCCCACTTTCGCGTCTGCTCGCTAATGATATGATTGTCTGTGGCCCAACATCACTGCCTCGGTTTTTATTTTAAATTTCAAATTTCCTACCATAAAGTCATTTCAGTCATGCTTCAGTCAAGTATGGATGTTTATCTGTTAGTCTGTCCGTCTCTACTTGTGTTTCTACAAAATGTGCTTGATTTTTGAACCAACCTTTCTCTCCCCTGCAAAATTTTGTCGTTAAAAGTTATTTTTAGACACAGCCACCACAATATCCCTTTCTTCCTTCCATATACGTAGTAAATTTGAACACCTGCGTATCCAAGGTCGTGTTTTTTGTGTGCAAATTGCGACACTTTTTTATTCAACACAGTCTGTCGATGATGTGAACTACACTGTCTTTTGTCATTATCTTCAATATTATCTATCCGTTTGTAAAATTAAGACCATATTAGTTCACTGCTCAGAATAGGCCATCCGGCCAGCTAATTTTTATATTCCTAACATTAATATTAAGAAAAAATTACTTTTTAATTTTTGTAATATTCCTAACATCTGCGTTTTTACCGCTCCATTCAAATCAATCAAGCTTGGTATCGCGAAAAAGCGTCCAATAAATGCCTGTGGCGTAACATATCTATGGTCCCTTCTGCCGAGTTGCTTACTTTTTATGTCAACTTGGGAAACGTGCCTTTTCTCCGTTCCCCCCCCAATTGCGTCTCCTTAGCCTTTCCAGTCATATTTTTTTTTCCTTTTTGATCCGCCGTTCCCCTCCTGTCTAGCAAGTCAATTATTATGGAGGATGATGACCCGCGGTCTAGGCGATCATGTACATCAGCAGCCTACGCATTATGTTTTTATCCTTAAATGTTATCTTTGGAGGGATTTTACCGTTGTATCTCTGTCAATTTCACTACACATCTCCCCACTTGAAAACATGCCTATGGCAAGTTCCAAAACCAGCGATACACATAGGTAAAATTACTCCTCACGTCTGCCACTACTCTAATTTTGATCACAGGGGTGCCGACTGAGGAAATCTGCACCGACATTCAATTTGCCTGGGATATATTGGATACTGAACTGATAAGGTTGAAGCAATAAAGACCACCTCAGCAATCTTGCGTTTTCATGCTTAGCCTGAGACAAGAACACGAGAGGCTGATGGTCCGTCTCCACCACAAATGTCCTACCATACAGATAGATTTGAAACTTCTTTATTGCCCAGATTAATGCTAAACATTCTTTTTCGCTTGTGGAGTATCCTTGTTCCGCCTTATTCAATTTGCGGCTTGCATAAGCGACTGGTTTCAGTTCCCCATCAGGTGAAGATGATCTTTGCAACAAAGCCCCTCCGAGTCCTACATTACTTGCATCGGTTCTTAAGACAAAGTCCTGTGTCAAATCAGGCAGTTTGAGAATAGGCTTGCTAGTGAGTTTTTCCTTTAACTCTTGGAACGCTAGTTCACATTGTGCAGTCCAAATAATTTTATCTGGAAGTCCCTTGCGAGTCAATCAGTCAGAGGAGCACAAATAGCGTTAAAATTCTTGATGTATTTCTGATAAAATCCGCATAACGACACAAATGATCGCACGTCCTTTTTTGTTTGCGGCCTAGGTGCTCTCTGCAGTTTTTCCAAGTTCTTAGGATCAGGGGTCATATTACCCTGATATACAGTGTGTCCCAAGAATTCCAACTCTTTACATCCAATACAACATTTTGTTGGCCTAGCAGTCAAATTCGCCTCCCGAAGTCTATCAAACAACATCTCCAGAGCTTCAATGTGTTCTTCAAATGTCTCTGTGGCGACGAGAATATCATCCATGAAATTTGTGATACATGGGTTATTCAGGGGATCCAACAATTTGCGCATCATCCTTGAAAACACACTCGGAGCATTTTTCAGTCCGAATGGTAGCATATTGAATTCATAATGTCCATCCGAAGTGCTAAAAGCCAAATAAGGTCTCACTTCAGGCTTCACTGGGATCTGGTAATAGCCTTTACTAAGATCCACCACCTTTGAAAAGTATTTTGCCTTGTTCAGTCTGGCAAATAACTGTTTTGTGTCTGGTAATGGATCCACTTGTCCTTCTGTGACAGCATTCAGTTTCCTGTAATGCACAGTCTGTGTTCCCCAGACGGTTTTCTCAACAAAACGACACTAGAACTAAAAGATGATTCACTGTGCGAAATAATCCCCTCCTTCAACAAATAGTCTATTTCTTCCTTCAATGCCTCCTCCTTCGCGAACGGAATAGAATAGGCTCTCATACAGATTGGGTTTGAGTCTACCAGTTTCATGTCATACTGTAGCAAATTTGTATGGCCTGGTTTATCTGTTAATACATCTGTATGTTCCTCCAGAACTTGTTGAACTCTCTCCCTCTGGTTTTTAGTCAGGTGCTTACTGACTTTTACCTGTGCTGCTGTTTCACAAGGATGTAATGGGTATTCATGTGAGGTGAGTGGTTCTTTTTGCATCTGGGTTGCAATAGCCAAGGTCAATAAGGGGGTGCTTTCCTGGAGTGGTCTGTCCAGATACTTCTTTAACAGGTTTACATGATAAACTTTTTCCTTCCCCTTTTTGTCAATTTTATAGTTTGTTCTAGACACCTTCTCTAGAACCGTATATGGACCTTGCCAACCAATTTGTAATTTATTCTGGCTTCCGGGTAGTAGAAGCAGCACCTTCTCTCCGACTGCCAGTTCCCTGTCCTTTGCCTTCCTATTAAAATATGCTGCATGTTTCTTCCTGGCTTGTTTCAAATTATCATTTGCCAGTTTCCATCCAGCTTTCAAACGAGTGGTCAGTTCGTTCACATATTGATACGATGAGGTAACAGTCTCTTCCGCCTTCTCATCTGTCCAGGTCCTTAATAAAGTTACATCTGGATCTTTAATTTATCATACTTATTTTTCATGGAACCCGTCTGGTCCCGTCCCTTAGAAGCTTTATAATGAGGACTTTTCTTCCTAGAATCATCACTCACAAATCGACCACTACCAATTTTTCTCTGGGTTTTGTCTCCCCACTTAAGATTGTTTATGAGAGATCTTCGCTCTCTTGTCTGTTCTTCCAGTTTATATAAGTCTGACCGAGGGATTGTCATCTTATCCTGGGTAAAATTTCTTCTTTGTACTCTTCGCATAGTGGCCATGTTAATCCATTCAAGTGAAGACTGGGTGTGAAAAGGGGGCTCCCATTCCACTTTGTCTACCCGAGTATAATTAGTTTTCCTGTCAGGCCTAAAGTTGCCCCGTGGCGTTTCTAGGTCCTGCACATATTTTCCCTTTGTGGGTGTTCCCTCATGAAATACGCCACATGCTTCTACAAAGTTTTCAACATCGACATTTACGTCGGGCCAATAGTATTTTCGAGCAATCTTTTGGCAGATAGTACCGACTTTCTCATGGTCACCATCTTTTTCAACATGTAAGCTCCTTATTAAGTTTGCCCTATATATCTTGGGAAGAACTAACTGTCCGTGACCAGTGGATCTAGTTCCTGTCTTCCTGTATAATAGTTTGTTCTTCATGAAATATTCCCCCTTGCTCGGAGGTGTGTGGCATTTGGGCAATTTTTTTAAAACAGGGCTTGAGTGTCCTATCCTCAGCCTGCGCCTTCCTCATCTCCTCTGGATGAGCATTTATAGGTTCACCTTCTTCCTCCTTCTTCTGTGACCTGGTCTGCACTGTCGCCATTATCACAGTTTTCTCGGGATTCCCCAAGAAGACGTATCTACACCCCAATATCAGAGGGTAGATTGGTTCATCTATCACTGCTGCTCTGATTTCTCCTTCCACATAGCGAGTTTTCACCGTTATCCTTGCGATGGGAAGTGTCATGAGTGGTATGTCCTTAGTCGCCCCTTGTATTTCCACTGTTCTGTGGTATACTGACTTGGGTCCACTAGGCTAGACTTCACAACTGAATCATAATCCAAACCTGTATCATAAAGGCACCTTATGGTGACCCCATTACAAATAACATCCTCACAAACTGGGGGGTGATAAGGTTCCTGTTGTCCCTTAGGATTAACCTTTAATCTTTGCGTCCCCGACTTCATTGCAGCAATGTTTGAAGGTTTCCTTCTACAAAATTCGGTGTTATGGTTATCCTTCTTGCACCATTTACACCATCTTTTTCCTTGGTTCAACGGTTTTCTTTCATTGAACTTTTTGTCATTGAACTGTGAGTTTCTGTCGCGATAGTCATTTCTTGGCCGCTCAAAGTTTGTCCTACCTTTATTTCCCTGCTCTCTATTATCAAATTTATTAAATTGCTGTGGAGCTTTAAAATTGTCTATGTGCTTCTTCTTAGCACCACTTACCTCTGCCTGGGCTGCCTGATACCTCTCAGCAACATTTAAAATTTCCCCCAACTTCTCTGCACCTTGTTCCATGAGAAATTTTCTCATGTCTGGAGCCATGGACTCTCTCAATTGCTCAATCATGATCATTTCTTTAAGATCTTGGGTCTTCCCCAGAGCCGTCCATTTCTCCAAATAGGTTTCTAGTCTAGCAGAGAATTGGTGGTATGTCTCCCCAGACAACAGTTTGGCATTTCTAAATTTCTTACGATAAAATTCACCATTCTTCTCGTACCTTAATAACAAAGCCTGCTTTAACATGTCATAATTGTCTTGGTCTTCCCTGTTCATTTTAGCAAATACTTCATAAGAAGTACCCCTCAATCCCTGTGATAGCTTTAAACTCCACCACTCTCTCTCTAACCCATATGTAGTAGCTAATAACTCAAAACGTCCTAGGTACCCCTCTATGTCATCGTCTTTTTCAACAAAATGGTCTAAATGAAACCCCATAGCTGAGTTTGAGGCTCCCAGACTGGGCGTAGCATCTGAGGCAAAAGGGCTGGCACCATTTTCAGGGGCCGGGCCTTGTAATTCCAGCTCCCTTAGTCGTAACTCGTGCTCCCTTTGCAACCTTCTATCTTCTGCCTCCCTTTCGGCAGTCAATCTTTTTTCTTCTGCCTCCCTTTGCTGTCGTTTTTCTTCTGCCTCCCTTTGCTGTCGTTTTTCTTCTGCCTCAATCTGCAGCCTCTTAATTTCTCTATCAGCCTCTAACCTCTTCTCTTCAACTAACCTCCTTTCTTCCTTTCAATATATTTATCACATTCAGTCGTTACGTATTGAATTAAAATTTGACCATCCATTCCCATCTCCTTCGCGGTGAGCACAGCAGCTGATCTAAATTTTGCCAGCTCCGCCATACTTTTTAGACAATATAATAATATACCAGCTAAATTTCTAACCAGTAAATACACTAAGTACTTCTTATGACTATAGTCTAACTAATTCTAACTAACCAGTTAACTAATTAATTATTACTGGCTGTGAAGATTCACCAACTTTTATCTGCAGGGACACTTTTAATTTTAAGGCAAATTTTACAATTTATTTCCCTACTTTTATTTCTCCCACCAGGAGATCCTAATATTACTGTTGGGCTAATTATCCCTGGACAAGACCCCAATATTGTAGTGGTGTTTGATGGTATTGTATGATGGTGTTATTACTAAATGTAAATTGTATGAGGCCAGCTGTGAAGGCTCCTGAGATAAAATGTAGGGGTGAATTGTCAGAAGGCTTTTCTTGCTACCACTACGACCTCACACTTAATTTTTTTTTTAATGAATGTGGCTACGTAAAGTGTCTAGGGTTATGATATGTAGTGTGGTGTAATGGATTATAAATATACCCACAGATATTAACAAGACTAATAATATTAATAAATGTTAAAATACACTGAACTAACTCACGTGTGTAAAATTTTTTGATATAAGTATATTACATTTATTTTGTTCTGTGTCAATTTTTTAGGTTGACCAGAACTTAAAAGGATTTAGAGATTATGAAAAGAAATGCATAGAATATTATATCATAAATGCAATAGTGTACATATATATGTACTATACTAGTTAGTTTTATTAAAATGTTCTAGTATTCATCTACTTGGGAGGATAGTACTGTTTGTGCTGTTGGGGTGGCCTCATCACACCTGTCTATATTGACTACACAGTGTCCAGAAAATGGTGGGAATCTTTATGGGGTTCTTAGTAACTAAAGGGCGTTGGTGAAAGTCCAGCAGACCAGAGCTCACTCATCTGTTAGTTGTCGCTCTGGTGCTGAAATCAGGTGGTCCCACCTCTCCGTGCTGGCGGGCAATAATGGTGGTCTCTGTCACAAATACTGCACAGATACACTCGAGTAAAGTCACCAACTGAATAGACCCTGCTTTGTGGACGACAGAAACTCGCAGCTCAGATTATGAATAAATAACACAGAATTGCTAGCAAAACTCAGCTGAGCTGCTGGCTATAGTATGGCGTCCCTAAATTCATTTCACTTGCTTTCATATGGAATCACCACACTTTAAAATCTGTGTCTATCACTGAACAACTATTGAAGAATGGCCCCACTTTCGCGTCTGAGCGCTAATGATATGATTGTCTGTGGCCAATCACTGCCTCGGTTTATTTTAAATTTCAAATTTCCTACCATAAAGTCATTTCAGTCATGCTTCAGTCAAGTATGGATGTTTATCTGTTAGTCTGTCCGTCTCTACTTGTGTTTCTAAAAAAAATGTGCTTGATTTTTTGAACCAACCTTTCTCTCCCCTCCAAAATTTTGTCGTTAAAAGTTATTTTTAGACACAGCCACCACAATATCCCCTTTCCTCCATACCACGTAGATTTGAACACCTGCGTCCAAGGTCGTGTTTTTGTGTGCAAATTGCGACACTTTTTTATTCAACACAGTCTGTCGATGATGTGAACTACACTGTCTTTTGTCATTATCTTCAATATTATCTATCCGTTTGTAAAATTAAGACCATCTTAGTTCACTGCTCAGAATAGGCCATCCGGCCAGCTAATTTTTATATTCCTAACATTAATATTAAGAAAAAATTACTTTTTAATTTTTGTAATATTCCTAACATCTGCGTTTTACCGCTCCATTCAAATCAAAAGCCTGGTATCGCAAAAGCGTCCAATAAATGACTGTGGCGTAACATATCTAGGGTCCCTTCTGTGGAGTTGCTTACTTTTTATGTCAACTTGGGAAACGTGACTTTTCTCCGTTTCCCCCCCAATTGCGTCTCCTTAGCCTTTTCAGTCATATTTTTTTTCTTTTTGATCCGCCGTTCCCCTCCTGTCTAGCAAGTCAATTATTATGGAGGATGATGACCCGCGGTCTAGGCGATCATGTACATCAGCAGCCTACGCATTATGTTTTTATCCTTAAATGTTATCTTTGGAGGGATTTTACCGTTGTATCTCTGTCAATTTCACTACAGGCACAGAGATCTGGTTTTACGAGCGAATGTTAAGGGTATCATGAACAGTAAAAATCAGTAATGAGGATGTCATGAAAGAGACCATTGCGCAGAGGAAAAGAACCACACACATCAGAAAGAAGCAGCCGACTACCCTTGAGAATATCATGAAAAAAAGAAAGCTTGAATACATTGTGACAACATATAAGACTGGTGGAAAAGATATTAATGACAACAGAGAGAGTGTATATTTGATTGTTTCTAGTCATGCAATATAAAGAAATAAAGAGCAGAACTGACAGACAACACTGGGAATAAGAAGTTGTGGAGAGATGTAGTCGCCCACACCAGCTGGCGTGGCATTTTATACCAAGAAAAATCGATCTTGTTCAACAGAGAAAAAAAATCGATCCTGTCCGGCAGACAAATATAGCGAAACTATTACTTGAAAAGAATAGCAAAATTCATATATTGTGATTCACAGTTCCAGTACATCAGTTTCATGACGTAGGCGATTATGATTTGGTTGTCACAACAGACCAGTACACGCGCAAATACAATGCCAGCACTCAAAGCAGTCTCCTGTTATTCAAATCCTAGATGCTCACTGAAAGACAATTACATCCTTTGTTTTCGAATTCTAGCTTTAGCTTTGTATGATGGTTGCCAAGCGACAGTGCTAGTTGTGTTTAAGTTTTTCCGAATACTATAAGATCGAAGCTGGTTTAGTGTATTTTATCAACGAAATCTCCCCGGTGTGAACATTTCAGACGTGAGTGCATGAAACTATTGCTGCACGCAGAAGTCTATTAATCTGAAGAGTGGTTCAAGAATTATTCACATTTTTTCTTTAAGTACTATGCCAGATAGTGTAAATAAATAATACACATAAAGGTATGTTTCAGGCACTCGTGAGAAATCAAGAAGTAGAAAACTAGACAACAGAAAAACAAAAGAAGTGACTGAAAGGCTTACCGGAAACTCGAATCAGGAGGACCTTCTGAACTACACCACCGCCGAACTACGGGAGCGAATCGCGGCTATCCTCCTTGCCAACTTGACACCACAAAAACAGTGCTTCGTGGACATGGGTCATTAGCACGATTTCCTCACGTAACACTGGATATGTACCTAGAAACAATTCAACTTAATTAATGACGCAATCACTTCTGCAGCGCCCCCCCCCCCCCTCCCCAATTACAAGGTATAAGCCAGATTACACAAGACAAAGAAGTGAAGCTGATTATGTCTCTCTACAGCTTCTTCTCCCCATTTCTGTTCATCTAATCTGCTGTTGACTTCTTTCCATGTCAAGATGTCAAACTGTTCAGTGCTGTTTCTCCTTGCCGTCCTCTATATCTGCTTGTCGTCAATCTTTCCTGTCGTCACAATATATTCTTCTTCTTCTTCTTCCTCGTTCGTCCTGAAAAGGACGTTGGTTGCGTTGTGTCTGTTTACACCGGAGCTGCGGTATCTGCGCCTTTCGGCCGACACATCCGACTTCAGCACGGCATTTTTTGGGACCGGGTATATTCTAACTTCCCTCTTCTCACAACATGTTCACAGAAATTAGCTTCAATCAAAACTATTTTACTCCCCAAAGAGCATGCGGCCTAAACATCTCATATCAAGTCCTCCTGTTCAGTGTCACCAGCCGAGAACACTACAGAGCTGGGAGGAAAGAGGAAAGGTTGTATGTGTGGCACGGATAGTAAGGATTCAGATGCTGAGAAAGGGGTTGAAGATGAGGTGTTGGACTGTTAAGAACAACTGGAAAAACGGCGAAGGGATAAAGAAGGTACAAGAAGCAAATGGAAGAGAAGAAGAAGACAATTTATTTAAAGAAAAGGAAGGAAGAAAGAAAGAAATGAAGAAAGAAAGAAAGAAAGAAATGAAGAAAGAAAGAAAGAAACAAAGAAAGAAAAAAATAAAGAAAGAAAGAAATGAAGAAAAAAAGAAATGAAGAAAGAAAGAAAGAAAGAAAGAAAGAAAGAAAGAAAGAAATGAAGAAAGAAAGAAAGAAAGAAATGAAGAAAGAAAGAAAGAAAGAAAGAAAGAAAGAAAGAAAGAAAGAAAGAAAGAAAGAAAGAAAGAAAGAAAGAAAGAAAGAAAGAAAGAAAGAAAGAAAGAAAGAAAGAAATGAAGAAAGAAAGAAAGTAAGTGAAAGAAAAGAAAGCAAGTGAAAGAAAGAAAGAAAGAAAGAAAGAAAGAAATGAAGAAAGACAGACAGTAAGTTACAGAAAGAAATGAAGAAAGACAGTAAGTGAAAGAAAGAAATGAAGAAAGAAAGAAAGTGAAAGAAAAGAAAGCAAGTGAAAGAAAGAAAGAAAGAAAGAAAGAAAGACAGTAAGTGAAAGAAAGAAATGAGGCAAGAAAGAAAGAAAGAAAGAAACAAAGAAACAAAGAAACAAAGAAAGAAACAAACAAACAAACAAACAAACAAACAAACAAAGAAAACAAGAGGAGGAAACTAAACAACAGAAAAATAAAAGAAGTGATAGGCTCACCTGGAAATCCAATCAGGAACCATCCGAACCACGCCATTGCCTCGGTGGGAGAGTAAAGGACATACTTACAAAATTAAAAATGAAAAAAAAAATGACAACTCAGATACTTTTTTAAGCCTCAGAAATGTGCCAGTCACCAAGAGTATCACGTCCAAACTGCAGGTAATCACCAATGATCGCATCCTCCAATCAAATGGCCAGGACAAAGACAAACTAGAGAGAAACAGCGGAAAAAGACGCCAAAGCAACCCGGCTGTAGTGAGCAGAGCTGTAAAGACAGCACTGAACAGAAAAGCGGCCACAAGCATTTGCAGCATTCTTCCACATATAACTAACAGATTAAACAGAGAGAGAGAGAGAGAGAGAGAGAGAGAGAGAGAGAAGTGGGGGTGGATATTTATAAAAGGCATTTAAAACATAACTTCTTTCTTGCCTTATTTTCCCTTGCGAATAACTGTGTTCTATCTTTGTGCGTATATACTCGTATTACATCTGTATGTATAAATACACTCTTTCTATTAGTAGCAACCGCTACTATTTCCACGCCTTGCCCCATTGAGTGACTTTCGTCTACAATGGTTACATTTGAGACTTTGTGTAAATAGAATGCACTTCCTCATCTTAAACTAAAATTGTTGACTGCCTTTGTCGAATTAATCAGACAGAAATAAGCGGAGGATATACGTAATTGTGAAATAATTGACAAGTTATTGTAGACAAGCTTATTCCTCTTCCGCACACACACATTCACAATTTATCTCAGGAACCGTCATTCAAATACATGACCTCCGATAGCTGAAACTTGGTTAACCATGACACAGATCGTAAAAACTCCGACAATACGAAGAGTTAACGGAAAATGCACCTTTTCTGCTTCCATGGTTCTCTGTGGTACTACGAAGGTTCTGTCTGATGCCTGATTCCATTTGGTTACATGTGGGTGTGAGTATCAAAAGACGTAACCCCGCAGCGTGGTGTTAGAAAATCTGGGTGCAGGAAAGATACACTAGGACGAAAATCAGTACCTGCTTTCTGTGGATGCAAGCAATAAATACTGAAGAACGTCACGGTCTGTCTTCCAACTATTCTCTTTATAGCACTAAAAACAATCCACGATTCATCGGTGCAACAGCTGATATCAGAGCTAAGCTCCTTAGACACTTCCACCTTCATTACGTCGCAATCTAGTGGGTTCCTTACAAGGGAGTCTCTATCGTGGGAAACTATATAAAAATCAAAAGAAACCAAGTCCAACACAAATATAAAATCAGAATCTACAACTGAAATGTCCAGTCAGTCGTATTTTATGAAGAACAGCAAGAAACAACAGTCAATAAGTTACAGACTTTCATAAATAGGTACTAACTTAGAACAGAAGGAAGGGAAATTGCATGAGAAGATCACCAACGTGAAACTAATGACAAGGACAGGTTCTAGTGGAACTAGATGTGAGAAGAAGATGCTACCGGTGGGTACGACACACACTGAGGCATCCTGTTGATAGCATTAGACGGCAGTCTTTGTCCAGAAACCCCCAGCGTAAGAGATGCAGATGTAGACGGAAAAACACACGGAAAATGGAACTGGAGACTGAAAGAGGTTTTTTTTTTTTAAAATAGAGCAGGAAAAAGCTTAAGCGGATGGCACCGGACAAGAAGACTTGGTATGAATTATTTATAGGGCGGTGCTCCTCATGTCGCTGAATGGTTATGAGTGAATGCATACCGCAGGGGTGCAATGCGAGCGCATACTGTAAATATCTCTCAATTGGCCCCTGAGTGAACCACCGATTAAGTCGCACAACTGTATGGTGATTTATATCTCGGTAGCCCCACAGCAGATACTGACATAGGGAAATGTTAAGTAAGTAAATACATACACATAAACAGGTACCTACCTAGCACTCTTAGGAAATATAGAAGTAGGAAAAGTAGAAAACTAGACAACAGAAAAACAATAGAATTGATCGGTTTACCGGGAACTCGAACCAGGACAGCACGAACAATCCACTTAACTCACGAAGGACTAAGAAACGACCCAGACTAATTAGTCGCAATTACTTCTATAGCTTTCATATTAGTTAGTATAGGGCAGATTACACACGACAAAGGTGTAGGGAGGCGGTGTTACCGTTCGGGTGGTACTCGGTTCGAGTTAGCCAATTATTTCTGTTGTTTTTTGTTGTCTAGTATTGCACTTCTTTATTACCTATGTAGGGGAATGAAGTGTTAGAGGCTTCATTTTACTAGGTCCAGCCGTTTTAGGTGGGGTGACCATCCCCTTTCTCGCTGCCTTTGCCTTCCCTATCTTAAGAGCATAGTCACGTACCCGTTTACAGCTGGGTGGAATAGAATGTGCCGCTACAAGTTTTCAATTTTTGGAACCCAATAACTCTGACGCGAGAGTCAAGCGCTAATGCTTTATGTGGATCTTTAAAAGGAAAAATTGTGTTTTCTTTTTAAACGTCGGCCGGGACCGGCTCTGCATTGATTTGTACTGTATTTCAATTACTGGTCGAATATTCTTTCATGCGATCAGAATAGAAATATCACAGCTGCTAATCGATATTTCAAGTTCTTTGTTATCACATTTCCTTTCTATCGATTTTAGTTTTAACCTGTTTTTTTTCTATTTTGTCTTCAAAATTACTATTTAAATACTGATAAATGTGGGCGCCTTTTCTCGTTGATTGCAGCCGTTGTCACACAGACGTCATATATTGCAACGTGTTCATCAAAATTTCATGTTTCTTGTACACAGAGTAAAGACGACGGTTCGGAGGACGATACAAGGAAGCTGGAGAGAAGCGATACTGGGTGGGGCAGTGTAGACATCTCTCAGTACACCAACAAGAAGGATTCTGACGACAACCGAACGCCTACACCTCCTCCGACGTTAACACACCCCGTCGGAAGTCGTCGACAAAAGCAGGTACTGTAAATAGTTTGACATTTGGACTGGTAAAAGAACGATTTGTCAGCATTTGTTCATTTATATGTTCTCTTGATTTATTTTTGGTGCTAAAGGGCAACTAACTCTGCTCTTTAGTTAGTTGTGGAAGACATAGAGGAAGGGGAGCCGATCACCCCACCTCATAAAGCTGAAATCTGATTTAGTGAAGTCTATAACGCATCAATCCCCTTAGGCATTATCTGTCATGCGACTATTTTTACCTTTACTTACCTTTTCAGACTTCTGTTACAAAGGTTTTCTGTATGTGTACAGAAATGATTAAAATGATTATACACATGTCTTATGTTACATTATTCTTGCTGATATAATGCCAGATTTCTTAACTCGTTGACCCCGGGCCCTTGGGGGGTCCATGACTGGATTCTAGTGGGTCCGTGTACATAACGGGAAGTAAACTTTTAAATTATGCTTTTATGTACACATTTTTCCAAAGAGAGGTCCATAGCCTTCATGCGACAATCAAAAGGGTCCACAGTCTTCACTGGACAATCAAAGGGGTCCATATCCTTCATGTGACAATCGAAGAGGTCCATAGCCTTTATTGTACAATCAAAGAAGTTCATAGCCTTCATCGGACAGTCAAAGGGGTCCATAGCCTTCGGACAATCAAAGAGGACCATAACCTTCATGAAACAATCAAAGGAGTCCATAGCCTTCATGGAACAATCAAAGGAGTCCATAGCTTTCATGGAACAATCAAAGTGGTACATAGCCTTCATGGAACAATCAAAGTGGTCCATAGCCTTCATGGAACAATCAAAGTGGTCCATAGCCTTCATGGAACAATCAAAGGAGTCCATATCCTTCGTTGGACAATCAAAGTGGTCCATAACCTTCATGAAACAATCAAAGGAGTCCATAGCCTTCATGGAACAATCAAAGGAGTCCATAGCCTTCATGGAACAATCAAAGGAGTCCATAGCCTTCATGGAACAATCAAAGGAGTCCATAGCCTTCATGGAACAATCAAAGTGGTCCATAGCCTTCATGGAACAATCAAAGGAGTCCATAGCCTTCGTTGGACAATCAAAGGGGTCCAGCTTTATTCGGCCTCGACTACTTGACTTTTTGTTGTTGCAAATAAAACGACGTATTTGTGAACAACATTGGACCATCAAAATTAAGATTAATCACAAATTAAGAAACCCTGATTTTAAAGTCTTAGATCTGGTTCCTGTTAAGCGTAGTTGCAAAATTCACCAGGTCTTTAATGGTTTGCGTGCTTTAATGACGATGTGCTATGTGCTAGTTAGAATTTTAGCCACTCAGCCAAACAACTATTACCTTCAACTTTTTTCTGACTCGTGCAGTTTTTAGATTTTTCCTAAGTACCAACCAATTTGGATGCCATTTTTTCCGTTCTATTTTTTTTTTAAAGCAAACAGTAAGCATAGAGCAATTAACCCGTCAAAATATTACGAAAAATAATTATTGTGTGCTCTTTCTGTGGCATGTCCTCTTAATGGCATTAATTCTCCTGATGTCATTTAATTTCTTTCCATTCGAATTAATTGAATCTATGTAGTCAAACATATCATGATTTGTGGGCAATGCACCACGACACAATTGAAAGACCTGCTTGCCTTTTAATAGGTGTTCAATTTTGCTTTAACATGCAATGCGCGCCTTTTCCGTATTATCCAGAAAAGTTGGCGAGGTCGGTTCATTGTTCATTACTTAGACCAGTGCTTCTTAAACTTTTAGAGGACCCGCACCCCTTTACTGCATCTTAAGAAGCCTCGCACCCATTGAAAGCAATCTTAAGAGGCTTCGCTCACCGATATCTTCTAGTTTGCAAAATATGCCAGAAGTGCGAAAGACAAGGAGGGGAGAGAGAGAGAGAGAGAGAGAGAGAGAGAGAGAGAGAGAGAGAGAGAGAGAGAGAAGTATATTTTGATAAAATGTTATTTTCAAAATGTGACTAACCTTTGGTGTCTAATTCATGTTGTCAACGTTCTATTGTGTACATCTACACTTGAGTTCTGTGTAAGTTTTATACAGGATTTATGGTGATAAACCTTTTAAAATATCTGGCATGTATCGTACCCCCAGAAGTCGGGTCTTGCGCCCCATGGGATGCACGCGCCCATGGTTACGACGCACTGGCTTAGACAATGAATAATATGGGGATATTAAGTCGTTCTAAATTTCCTGAAGAATATTTTTCAGTTTTGTAAGCCTCATAAGCAACAAATGTTTGTTATGTAAGATTTGACGATACCTGACAATAACCAGAGTCACGTGCTAGGCGGCTGTTAGGGCAATAATGTACATATAATTAGCGCCTCTTTCGGCTCGTGGGGTTAACAAGAGTTGACTTCCTTTAACATTAGTAAAGAAACAGGAAAAAAAAAAGGATTAGAAGCCACAGAGATAGTGATTTTACAAAAGAACGTTACAAATACCACTGACGGCTAAAAAGAATAATAAAAATGTATTGAATGAGGTCAATGCGCAAAAGAAATTTATTCCTTATGTTAGAAGGAAAGAATCCACTTTCTTTGAGCGCGTTATGACAAGAAGAAAGGTGGAATATTTCGTGACAAGAAATTTTGAAAGAAAAAAGAAATAGAAGGCAATAAAAAGAGAAGATGCTGGACAGTTTGACATCGTGGCATGAAAAAAAAGTCAACAACATAATTTATAAATAGTACTGGAGACAGACTGTTGAAGACAAACAAGAACGCTTACGCCATCAGATATGGTGCTTACAGACGAAGAACTCAGAGCTAGGTACCCTTTCACGAATACGAGGTCATATTTTCAACAACAACAAAATAGTCAAGTAGTCGAGGCGGCATTAAGCTGCACTTACTGTCAGCATTGTAATCTCAGAGGGGAGAAAAAGATATTAGAAACACGACTGCCATCTGGTGGTGCTGGGAATGGGGACGACAATTTCTCATGTTAAACAAATTGCTACATAACCCAGCACAGCAAGCACGCGTGAAATGCTTTGGCTCAGACTTTCTATATGGTGGACCACTACAGTGCTATTTTGTGCTCCTTATTGAACAAATAAGGACAACAAAGAACATTGTAATCCGTTAAAAATGCTTCGATACTAATTTTCTTATATGTGCTTTAAAACAAAAATATGTCACCATAAGCTTTATTTAGTTTACGTGAGTCATATGAAAATCTGTACGGTGTATTACCAAAGAAGGCAATATGCAGAAGTAGTCCTCACTTCAAACAAGCATTTCGGATCATTTATCTTCTTGACTCTCTTGAAGGAAGAGGAGATCTTACTTGGGTCACGACTATCAAGTCTGATCCTCCTATTGCTTTGTCACTCTATTTCTCTGAGAATTCAGCCCCTTCCACCATGTTCGCAATTACTAAACTGGCTCTTCATTCCTGGTTTTCTACATACTGCCAACCTGTTGCGTTTACAAAAGTAAAGATTTTATCGTATATAAATTTACTATGGTAATTGGCTTAACTTATTCTTATTTAGCGTTAAAGTGTGAAAGAAATAGTCTTGCCATTTGCAAGTTGGTGTCACCCCTTTCAACAGAGCTCTGATGATACACAGCTACTGAGAGTGAAGAAACAAACCCAAAGAACGTCATCCCCACTCATCTCTGACGTGTATGACATACAGCGGCCTTCAACTTCTATAACAGTTGTGGAAATCCACCATCACCCGGAGCTAGAACAGTCGATGGACTATCCAGGATCAGCAGCCAAGGAAGTAGACGCTTATGTTGAGGTGAACGATGCAACTGATGAGAATTTTACTGAAATAGTTGCTAAACCTTCACGTGAAAAGCGCCAAGTTTCTACATTGAAACACCAGACAAATGCTGAGCCACTTTCATCACATGCTTGTTTAGAAGGCTCCAATCAGACAGCTTCCGATTCAAGCCTCTACAAATACCAGAACATGGAAAATGCAATTCAGAAAATCCATATTTCGGACACTATTGAAATGACCAATCAAAGTTTAGATTCCCATTCACACCCAGCAGCAAGCCAGAATCAAGTTCCCACGGATATGAGATCATGTTGCATTGCTACAAGTGAATTATTATTTGAAAAACCATTACTAGTATCGCCCAAAACGGAAGTCATTATTCCTCAAACTTCATCCTTGTCCATATTTCCAATGCCCTATTCAGATGCAACTAAACGTTTGTCGTTGCCACTTCCAGCTCTATCATCCCAAGACGAAACATGGCAGTCTGAAATTATGGGCATCCCAAAGCTGAAGCCTGCTTATCTTCAATTTCCAGAGATCATTGACGTCAGTAAACAGCACAAAGAGTACCTTTGTGTTGTGCACTCACGTTCAGAAGGCAACTGGTCGGCTTTATCCGGTTTAAATGAAGACTTGACCAAGTTGGACTCGGGACTGAAAGTAAATTCTAGTGGCGGTATTAAATCTTCGCTATCAGATGAATCAGTTGGTGATGCCGCGCGAAGGAAAGATAGAAGAGGAAGTCACCCTTTACACAATACAGGATGGGAGAGGAATACTGGAAAGAATTCGGCAGTGGAATCGCGTCAGAGGTCATCCTTTGAACTTGATCTTGCTCAAAAGGTCATTCTTCGGAAGCGAATTTTGCAATCGATGACATCGGAAGTAAGGAACGAGAATAAGGACAAAAGACCGCCATTATAAAATTAACAACGCTTTAGAAAAGTGAGACGGTGAAGTACCTTCATTTTAAAACAATCAACAAACAAGTGTCATCACACGTTGTGATGGTCGCTATATAGCTTTGGACAAATCTCAGAGGTCGAGATTTCTACGCCATGCATGATACAACTGCATATTTCAAGTACTTAGCCCGTGACTTAGAAGCTGTGCTAATTTTAATGTTTCGTTTTATAACAAAGAACAAGAACATTGTGATAATATATCTGATCTGTATCACCACGAACAAAAAAAACATATGAACCTTTTGTTACATTTCTAATTGGAATTTGAAGGTGAAAAAATGTTATTCCTATTATGATTAGGAATATGTGAGTTGCACTCAAGCGAAATCCCATCTTGAAAATGTATTAGGGTTCTTATTAACCAATGAGCATAGCGTTTTCTGTAACATGACCTCATCACACATTTGGGGGGGGGGGGGGGGGGGGGGAGGGGGGGGGGGGGAGGAGGTGGAATCATAGACTGTGCTAATACATTTATAGTTATGTAATTTTTTCGTGAGCATCCAATTGGTTAAAGCTTTAGAGTGCTGACCTCTCGGCGATAAAGTTACCAGATTCAAGGATCGTAATCTGGCAGTGTCACGCTCCAGTTTACCCATCTGTAAATGGATAACTGACTCTGTTCTTGAGTTAGGGAAGGCAAAGGCAACGAGGGAGGTAACTGTCACCCCACATCATAAAGCTGGACCGAATATAATGAAGTATCTAACACTTTAATCCCCTTCGGCGGTATCAGCAATAGGATTACCTTTAACCTTTAACTTTTAACTTCTTGGTTATCGCTTGAAGTAGCCCAAGATAATTACAAATATTCTGATGGCTTTTTTGTGAAGTGGTATGTAAATGTTTTTAGTGTATCCACTGGTCTGTTAACTGCTGCCGATTAGACTCCAGTGCTCCGCAATCTAGCCGCGGCATACTGGTGTGCCGTGAGTGTCTGCTGGGTGTGCCGTGACACCAGACAGAAAACATCATATGATGGTTACTAAATGCTATGTTATGGTAAAATATTATGCCAGA
This sequence comes from Oreohelix idahoensis, assembly GCA_024509875.1. Lineage (NCBI taxonomy): Eukaryota > Metazoa > Mollusca > Gastropoda > Stylommatophora > Oreohelicidae > Oreohelix > Oreohelix idahoensis. The sequence continues at coordinate 40,144 of JAMPIV010012419.1, forward strand.
GTCTCACACGTACAAATAATAAGTTGAGTTATTATCATCCACCGTATGCCGTGGAATTTTGCAGGGTGGGTAAGTGTGCCGTGGAATTTTGAAGTTCACTTAAGTGTGCCGTGAAGTAAAAAAGGTTGCGGGGCATTGGATTAGACGGTGGTAGAGAAACTACTTATTTTAATGGATGCTCTTGTCAAACATAGATGTGTCTAGATAACAATGCAATACTGGCCTTATGTTGCTGTCGTGTTGTTTCTAATAATTATTTTCTTGTTTCTCATAAAGGCTGTTCTTTTTAATAATCATTTGCTGTTTCTCATGAAGTTTGTTGTTTCTAATAATTATTTGCTGTTTCTCGTGAAGTTTGTTGTTTCTAATAATTATTTCTTGTTTCTCATGAAGTTTGTTGTTTCTAATAATTATTTCTTGTTTCTCATGAAATTTGTTGTTTCTAATAATTATTTCTTGTTTCTCATGAAATTTGTTGTTTCTAATAATTATTTCTTGTTTCTCATGAAGTTTGTTGTTTCTAATAATTATTTTCTTGTTTCTCATAAAGGCTGTTCTTTTTAACAATCATTTGCTGTTTCTCATGAAGTTTGTTGTTTCTAATAATTATTTTGTTCTTGCTTATAGAGACTGTTGTTTATAATAATTATTTCATGTTTCTCATGAAGTTTATTGTTTCTAATAATTATTTGTTGTTTCTCATAAAGGCTGTTGTTTATAATAATTATTTCTTGTTTCTCGTGAAGTTTGTTGTTTCTAATAATTATTTTGTTCTTGCTTATGCAGACTTTTGCTTATAATTATTATTTTGAATTTTCTCATGAGGGCTGTTGTGTTTAATTATTACTGTGTTATTGTTCAGTCTTTGTAACATTGCCAAAAACACCTAATGCAACAGAATGTTCAGACTTCAGAACAGTCAGCCTTATGAGTCTTACTTACTTACTTAGTCGTTCCCCTTCTACCGTGAGGTGTAGAGGTCAGCCTGATGAGTCACATATTTAAAATATTGCTCAAGATCATACAGGAGAGAATAAAAATAAAATGTAGACAATGAAGTGGAAGAAGAACAGTTTGGTTTTTGAAGGAACAGAAGAACAAGAGAAGAAATATTTTATATCAGAATATTAGCAGAAAAATATACTACTGGACAAAAGTTAAGGGCCACCAAGAAAAACTCCTCTATGGACCAATTAAATGCAACCAGGTGTAAACAATTTATTACAAAATAAAGTTGATTCATCCGTGGAAAAGATCAGTCAAGTTTTTTTAATAATGTTTCTGTGTGCACTAGGTTAATTTTTTTTTAAATGTCCAAAAACTGGGTCACTTTAACCCGCACGTGAAAATTGCCATTGTTGCTGCAAAAACTCGTGGTTTTTGCAACACGCCCCACTAGTTCAAAAGGTGAAAAAGTGAGTCTAATTTCTTTTTGTTAGTAAGTCACACATTATTTTAAAAAACTTGACTGATCTTTTCCCCGGATGAATCAACTTTATTTTGTAATAAATTGTTTACACCTGGTTTCATTTAATTGGTCCATAGAGAAGTTTTTCTTGATGGCCCTTAACTTTTGTCCAGTAGTATATATAGAAGTACAAAAAAGTAAGCACGTGTGCTTTATTGACCTATAAGAAGGCTTTTGACAGAGTTTATCATGAGAAAATAATCGAATACCTCAAATACATAGAGATGGACGGAAAAGACATAAAAATACTCGGTAGCCTTTGGTGAGAACAGACTGCGACAGTAAAATCTGGCAAGAATTACTCACCATATATAAAGATAAAAAAGAGGCGTGAGACAAGGTTGCGTATCGTCCCCCTGCCTATTTAATATCTACACAGAGAACATTTTCAGACAGATACAGGAACTGCCAGGACTGAACATCAGTGGAAGATCAATACACAGCCTTACATATGCAGATATTACAGTTTTGTTGGCTGAAAGTGAACAGGATTTACAAGAACTGGTGAAGCAAGTGAACAGCATAAGTCATGAATATGGATTGGCCATTAACATTGAGAAAACGAAAACTATGATAATTAGTAAAGCAGGCGATAAGCCAACGTTAAAAATAATAATAAATGGGAAAATCCAGGAACAAGTCAAGAGTTTATAATATCTTGATCAAATAATAACAGAAGACGTGAAACAGAAATCAAGAAGAGAATAGGAATGGCAAAAGCTACATTCAACAACATGAAACATTCATTTTTATCTTTCTTTCTTTTTTCATTTTAATTCAAAAAAATCTTATGTTTCTTCTTTTTTCCTTCTCCGCCTTCGTCTTCTTCTTCTTCTATTTCTTCTTCTTCTTTATTTCTTTATTCTCCTTCTGGATTTTTTAAATAAACAAAATCAATGTAATAAAACAAAGTAAAATCCCATCATTGTAAAAGTACAACAGTTACACACATTTACAAGACTTTATCATAATCAATAATGAACAGGGCAGAATAATCCTTAAAAAATACACATGACATTAGACAATGATTTGAGAACATAACTAAATTAGAGTGGCATATAATCTGCACTCATGATGTATTTGAAAAGTCTGCGATTGTATGAATATGGAATAGGCTTGCTTTTTAGGTCGTGTGGAAGATTGTTCCACAGATGAGCAGTAGAAAATGCTAAACTTTTCTTGAATAAGTCAAGACTTGGCTTGGATACGTGTAATATTTTTAAGCGTTGGCTGTGTCTTCCGTTGTATTTGAAAATAGGCACAGGTACGTTGGAGCATTCTGTGATATGATTTTGTGAATGAATTTGGCTTTGTTGAAGAGGAAGCGCTTTCTTAGAGGTAATTTGTTAAGATGTTTATGTAGATCTACTAAGTGTGTTAGGTGTTTGTCAAAACTAGGCGCACTGCACGTTTTTGTAATGAATGGAGTCTCTTTGTGTTGGACATGGAGCAGCCATCCTAGATTATGGAGCAATAGTCTAGGCGTGTTTGTTTTTGGGATATATAGAACATTTTCCTTGTCTTCTCATCTAGAAAATGTTTGATCTTAGCTAACTGGTAAACTTTCTGTGCCGTTTGTTTGGTCAGTGCTAGTACATGCGAATTCCAACTTAAAAAGTTGGTCAACTATGAGTCCTAGTGTTTTGTGTTTATTTACATTATCAATTAGTGAGGTGCCAATATAGAGCTGAAGTGTTGTTTTCTGTGAATTTTGTAATTTTTGCCTAGTTTATATTATCATACATTTTATTTTAATGATATTTATTTGCATACGATTTTTGTTGCTCCATTTGATAAGATTGTCTACATCAGTTTGTAATAACACTTCTAGTGTAAATTGTACAGTCATCGGCAAATAGATCGCAGGATGAGTGTTTGATGCTTGAAAGCAGGTCATTTATGTATACGGCAAAAAGTAGGGAACCTAGAACTGAACCCTTAGGAACTCCAGTATTTATCATGGTTGGGCTTGACAAGGAATTATTGTAACACACAACTTGCTGTCTGTCGGACAGGAATGATTTAAATAATGACACTAATTTAAAGTTAACTTTCATTGTTTCTAAATTTCTCCTTAAAATAACGTGATCTATCTTATCGAATGCTTTCCTAAAGTCTACAAAGATTGCTCCACATATGTTATCGTTATTGATGTTGAGGTGCCAAATGTCTATCATCTTAGTTAAGGCTGTGTGACATGAATGCTGTTGTCTAAATCCTGACTGACTGTCAATTAGCAAGTCATTGCTAACTAGGTACTGTAGTGTTGTTGTATATATGTGTTTTTTTAGTGGTTTAGAAAGTGATGATAAAAGAGAAATTGGTCTATAGTTACCAAGGTTACTAGAGAGGTAGAGAGAGACCCAAATAAAAACATGGAGAAAAGAACTGGAGACAGAAATGAAAAAGTTAAAGGAAACAAAGAAAGACTTTGAGTTGATGGCACAAGACAAGAGGGTCTGATACAAATTTGCTGAAAGATTATGCTCTTTTTGGAGTTAAAGTCTAATGATGATGATTGTCGTAGATTTCCGATAGGAGAATTAAGACTAGGTTTGGTCCCTTCTGAATAGGTTTGAATAGGTGATAGACTCAGTGAGAGTTAGTGAAAGGTAATAGAATTTCCACACCCGTGAGATGATAGATTTGATATAGTGGCTGTCTCTGAAAGCGAAAAGAATTCTTCTCTCTCTCACCTATCTTCTACAACAGTTGTTACAGCGTCAGACAGACTACACCAATATACATATTACGTATATTTCTATCACTCACAGGCACGCACATACACGTGACGACAGGTAAACACACGGACGTGGGAAAACTATAACAATGATATATATATTATCTAGAACGAGCTGACCAAACACGATTATTAAGTTCAAGAGCGATTTTAATATCAGGAAAAAATCGGCTCACAACATCAAAGAAAGTACATCAAGGAAAATACATATACACATAGTCATAAAAAATCAAGGAAATGTTGCAAGGATGATAGCCCCGTTATAGTGTTAACTCTAGGTTTAGCCCGGCCCCGTTAAGAGAACAGATGATGGCGCCCGAGTCACAGATACATAGAGTTTGAGTCTAAGAGTTGTCTTTGTTTTATCTCGTAATTATATGCACAGAGTTTGAAAAAAAAATCTGATTTAACCTAAGACAAAACACAAGAACTCTAGCCTTAGCAACAAATTATGCAGATTAAAAAAAAAATTAGGACAGCAACAGGGTGTCAAAGATAAAATAGTGAAAAATATCACTCAAACCAGCGTACACTCATTCATTCCGCCATGGCTTCTCATACTTGTACTCACGACTTTGCTTGCTGCCTCTTGGAACACATTGATTTTAGATTTTCACACAGACTCAAAAAATGCAGTCTTCTGCCAAGAAGTCCCCAGTTCCAAAAGACGTATTTAACTTGGAGTCTCCGGGAACGACTACTTGGGTATGCAAATTTGTTCAAATGTCTGATTAAGTCACCTAACAATTATTCCAGGCGCGGGAGTTAGCAGAGCACAGTGTCAATAGCGTAGGTTTCTAAAAAATGATGAATGTCAGGTCGGTGCCTTCCCTCAGTATAGTATTCACTTTAGTCACACCACAGATTTGTCCACAAGATATAATCTAGTCGGGAAATGATTGTTAATATTCACGCCACCAGGCAGCAAATTATATAGAGTTTCTAGAAGAAATTAAGTGCTGGCTCCAAGGTCCAGTATTTATCATTACAGTCTTTGAAAACCCGTTATAGGGATATTAGTATTTCTGTCTAACTTGCACCGTCAGATCAGTGTTACTTGAGAAAACCCACGTGGTTCAAAATAAGGACTGTCTATTTCTTCACAAGTATGGAAACTACTACTAGGTGCTGGTAAAGTTAGGGTCACCCCAAAACTTTCACTGTGTGGAGGAAAAATAACACATATAATATAATAAACGGAATCTGTACTGGTTAAAACTTACATTTAAACTTGCAAGCAGAGAGCTTTGCTTATCATTTAAACTTCCCGTGACGTAAGTTATATTTAAAAATCAGCAATCCTCATAAATTAAGAACACGTGCGTATTCCGTCACCATTCATGAGGCTGGATTCTAGAGTTTATACGTTAGTTTAGAAAAATACACTCGACTGAGTATTAGCAGTTAAATTAAATTTACAAATAGCTACAATTGCCGTTATAAGCTAGAAATTTTAATTTTATTCTGCTTTCCACTGAATGCTTCCCTAGAAAATATAATAGCCTACCACTTTATTTCTCTTCTGCGCTAAAGAAATAGATTAAAATGAATTAAGCGATTTAACACTTTAACACTCACAAAATCTATATATCTATCATATTAATTACCTCAACCACAGAATTACAGGTAGTCGCACAACTTAAGAATAAAAATGCTGAAAATATTTCTGGAAGTCTAGAAGTTCGACAAATTGCCGAAACAAACTGAGATCTTCGCTAACAGCTATTCTGTTTTCGAGCGACCTATCTACTGTGGAGTCTATGAGCGAGAATGAAATTAAAGTTTCAAACTTGGCCAATATCTTAAAATCAGACAAAGGGCCCAAACTTATTTCGCCAAGCGAAATTATCTCCCCTACTCCCAACATTTACGTCCGCTTAACGCGTGTCGTAACTGTCACCTACTGACCACGATGTACGCGTGTCAGTTTCAAATCCCAGACAGCCTGACTCCATTTCAGGGCAGTTTTCACACTACAGCTGACCATGTCAGTTTGGGATTTTCCAGACAAATGTCTGGATACTGACCGGTGCAGATGTAAAGTATCACACCTCACCGGGACTTATGCCGAGAAGAAGCTCGCGCGCTCGGTGAGAATGTAGACGATTTGCTACGTCCTGTGTTCAGCGAACCGACTTATCACGCCTTCTGACGCCCTGCAGCACTGACATCTACGTAATATCGTCCTAGCGCGATTCTCAGTTTTAGAGAAAGGAAAACAGGTAAAGTTTGCGAATTATATGAAAATAATATTCGCAAAACGAATGGATGAAAAATATACGGGAAAAATGAAATACAGAGATAATAAAAGAGAGAATTTGGGTGAACGAATAGGAAGAAGATGTAGGAAATTAAATGAATATAAACCCTACGTGACAATGATAAACTTGTCCGGGATATAGGCTGCGGCATCGTTTGAGACTGTGAAGTGATTCATTTACCTTTTCTTTTTGTTTGGTGCTTGTTTAGGTTAATGACAGCGACGCATTGACTACGGCCAGGGACGTTCACGTTGAAATCGATGACCGTTTGGATGTGAGTATATTAAAAACATAAAAGAAAACAAATGTAACATAAAACAAAAGACAGGGCTGGTAATGGAGAGTCAAACTAAACAGGTGATTGACAAATACAAAGAAATACTGTGAACATATGAGAATAATAATAATAAACTACCATAGACTGGAAGGAAGGCATCAAAGAAGAGTTGGCTACCCAAAGAACAGCAGCTGGGGGACTTTCAAGCTATAATCGAGGATTCCTCAGTAAAAGAGAAATTGAGAAGAAGACGAAGATGGATGTATACCGCTCCACCTATGTTTCAGTCTTGACCTATTGATGCGAGTCATGGGCAATGACAACAACCCACAAAATCCAGCTCCAGACCTCAGAAATGTGGTACCTGGAGAAGGTAGTTGGAAGTAACAAGACGAGACATGATCCACAACCAGATTATACGTTATGGCCTCAAAACCCAGCCCCTGCAATCCCGAGTAGAACAGTCCCAACTACGATGGTTTGACCATGTCTGCAGAATGGGAGAAGATCGGTTACCACGACAACTATGGGAAACCAAGAGCCAAGGATCCTGACCTCCAGGACGACCCAGAGTTTGCAGGGAGGACAGCATTAGACAATTTCTGAAGGAACGAGGCCAGGAGGAAACAAGACGATAAACAATATGGTATTCTCTCTGGCAAAATTCTATACGGCCAGGTAGAAGATGAACGACTTAGTAAGAATAATAATAATCATCATCATCCTCATCATAATAATGTAGAAGAAAGGCGAGGATCTGAAGTTGAAATCATAGAAACACACGTTGCATTTTAGCTCACTGTGGAGCATACAGCAAACACTGTAGCCTGTCACCTTACAGGAAGCCTGTAGCATAGCATTCAAGTGTTCTTGCAGCAGTGGTTTCTGTAATAATGTTTTAGGTCAGGGGTTCTCAACTCTTTTTTTGAACTTTTTTTCCTCATGGTCCCCTTCTGAGCCTCATTTACCTTGGTGGTCCCACTCATAATCGCTGTTACCTGGAAAAAAAAGGTATTTTACCATCTTACTGTGGCCCCTTAGAAATATGGCATGGCCCCTTGGGGAGGGGGGGGGATATGACCCACGTTGAGAACCACTATTTTAAATGATGAGGTTTCCAGCCCCACGCACGACCTCATTTTATTCGTACCTTACGACATGCATGCAGAAGCGGTAATCTTATTCATTCTTTGGTTCCTCGGAGACCTCCAGGAAGTGCACGTGGTAGATGTATTCTTTTTAAGTCCCATCATTTATATACAATGTTGTTTTAATTCTACCTGTCCCAGTTCATCTGTTCTCGTGTATCCCTAGGATGTGTAACCTGTAGTTTCTCATTTCCATTGTTTTTTTTCAGTCAGGGGCTAAAGATTTATACAATAATAAAAATGCAGAGTAGAATGTTAAGAAACATGGAAAGATTAAGATTAAGAAGAAAATAAATGATTAAGGGATTAAACAAATGAAGATAGACGAGAATTGCGAGACAGAGGAAGGCTGTACCTAGGTTTACGAATGAAAAATGGAGAATTCTGTTTTATTGTTCAGTTAAATTCTAATACAAATAGAAGGCCATATTTCATATCCATGGTTTCCTTTATTAACCTGTGAATCTTAAGGTGAGGGCAAAATTGACATAGGCCTTAACATTAGATATCTACAGGGTGTCCAAAAAGTCCCTTTACCATTGCCATTACGACAGTACTATTTTGTCCTCAATTGTAGACGGACCCTGATTAGCCACGACGTATGTAAAACAAATTATTCAATAAACTAATACATTTAAACTACATTATATATATGTGTCACAACGGGCTGATCACCCGTTTGCCAGTCACTTCGATTACGGAAACAACAGCAAATGGGTTGATTTGCCGTTGCCCTAAAGACGCCACTAGGCGTGATGGGAAACAATGGCAAAGAAAACCTATCTGCTGTTGCCCTAAGACGCCACTAGGCGTAATGGCCACTGACTGCTTTGACGGTCGGTGGCTAAGGACGGAAGAAGAAGAAGAAGAATATATATGTGTGTGTATATATATATATATATATATATATATATATATATATATATATATATATATATATATATATATATATATATATATATATATATATATGTGTGTGTTTGTGTGTGTGTGCGTGCGTGTGTGTGTGTGTGCGAACGTGCGTGCTGTCGTGTGCATGCGTGTGTGTGTGTGCGCATGCTAGTGTGTGCACAAAAGGTTTCGTGTAAAGGGGTATAGGGACTTTGGGTGTTTTTGCTTCGATCTAACTTTTATGATTATAATTTTTTTTATCCTCAGAAAAAGGAAAAGTTACCTCCAGTAAGAAGCACCACCCCAAAGAATAAGCGGACCCCAACCCCTACCAAAGACAGAACCATGAGCCGTGAGAATTCTGAACTGAATAAGCATGCACTGTTACCTCCTATTCATGATTCTTACCCAGAAAAGGGTAAAGAAAATGCGAGAGACAAATATGACGGAGATGGCAGAGGGCTTGAAAGTGTTGTTATGGCTACGGTTATGAATGCCAGAAGCGAGGAAAATTATCACGCTGATAAAAAGAAAGAGAATTATTTAAGACGGGAGATGAAGGTTGAGGTAGATGAAACCAGCGATATTAGAGTAAAGCAGGAAGATGCCGGCAGAGAGGAGTACGAAAAAACGACGAAAAGAACGAATGACAGGTATGATGACACACGAGATGATGGGTACAGTAGAGGAAGCAATGAAAGATTCGATAACAGAACAGATGAACGAGCCAATGGAAAAGGAAAAGAAGAGCCGCAGAAGCGAAATAAATCACGTGAGAAAGAGGACAGAAAGGAAAATATGACTTATAACGACGATATGGACAATGAAAAACGTCGGAGTGCAAGAGATTACAGCCCAGTTGAAGCGGGCCAACAAAAAGCACATAGGGAACCTTCACGGGGAAAATCTCTTTCTAGAGAATCACCTTCCGAAGGCAGAAGACTACCGACGGAAAGACCCGAGAAGTCATGGAATACCCCGAAACGCAGGTCTCCAATGGACGACGAGATTGAACGACTGGAAAAAATAGTGGACAGAGATTTGAACGAGATCATACAGACTCTAGGAAACAAGGGGAGACGCTCGAGAGATAATGAAATGGACAACCAATTGAAAAAGAAAATTTTTGACTCCAAATTTCAAGCTGATATGGACAAATATTTACGTGATATTTAAATGTCAAGGCCAGTTTCATTCAAATTGAAATAATTGGTCATTATCATTGAATCAAGTAATAATAAACATAACAAATTATCAAGCAGTTTGCCAGATATGGCTGAAAGTATAGAATTCTCGGAACGTTTTACTATCATGTGCCCTGACGTCAGGAACATAAATAAGTCAAATAACGATATGTGTTGCAGAGCAGACGTAAGAAAGAAATAAGTAGAAAACAAGACAACAGAAAAAAACTACAGAAGTGATAGGTTTACCGGGAACTCGAACCCACGATCATCCGAACGGCACCACTACCAAGATACAGGAGTGAATCGGCACCACAAAATAGTGGTCATTAGGACGAACACCCAATGTAACTACGAAATTTGGGACCAAATATTAATGTCAGTAACAAAAATTTTTAATTTGGAGAAAAACATCTTGTTTAACCCATGACAGCTTATAATTAAAATAGATAAGTCTATAAGTTTAAATCAGTGGTTTTCAACATTTTTTTTTTACTACCGTGATCAAAATTTGACATTTGGTGAAACTGCCAACTTATGTATAATAACTGAAAAGTCAAAATTAATTATAGGAATTCAGTCAGAGACATATCGCTTAAAACTTCGAGTACGGGAAACGGAAGAAACTTGACCCATCAAAGTTTTTCATGCGATTTAATTTTTTGGTTGCGGCCCAGAGTTTGAGAATCGCTGGTTTAAATCGTATATTTAATTACCAATGTTTGCTTATAAAATTATCCCTTCTGGTCATTTATTGTATATAGGTATATTAAAATTTCTAACTTGGTGTGTGTTTCCCACCCCCATAATATGGTAGATTCTTCATACACTTTGTGTTGTTTATTTTAATATAAAAATGAGAGGGGGTTGAAATCTGGAAGTATGTGGATTTATATTACGTTACTTTCATACTTTTGATACATAACTTCTGCTGGTCACTTTTTTCTTTGTATGGTTTGTAATTTTCTTACTTTGCTATATTTAAATTTAAATTTATTTCTATTTTAATACTTTGTTTAGCGCCATTATTGTATTAAAATTTTGTTTTCTAATTTATTTACGAATAATTCGGTGCTGATTTTTGCAACCAAAAATACTGAAAAAATACACTGGAAATTTGTGTACTCCTGTTCCAAGTAATTCCTGGGGGTCTTAAAGGAGTCAACAAAAGCAGCAGCAATAAAGTTCCAGCGTCCTGTGTTTCCTGCCTTGATGACATATTCTGATAGGCTCTACATTGGTAGTCTTTTGATGTTATCTTCTCGCGTGTATCGCTGTCTTTCTCTAGCTCGTTTGTCTTCACCTTTTCCTTCCATCATGGTTTTCAGAAACGTGTTGTCTTTTTATATGGTCAAAATATTATCTGCCACACTTTGCTCTCCTTCATTAGTTCTCTATTCGTTCCTAGCTTTTCTATGGCTTCTATTTTTGTCGTCTTCTCTTTTCATGAGTTGCGCCCATTCTTATACATATCTAAACCTCAAGACCCTCAATTATTTATTCTAACTGCTTGTTCATTTTCCATGTTTCTGTGCCATATAGTAATGAGATTATTTGTTACACTTGATGACTCTGGTTATTAATTTGTGGGTTATTTATTTGAATATTAGTACAGGTAGGCCCCGATTTTCGCGAGTGTTAATTTCCACCGCCGCAAGGTCGTTAGCTGACACGGCGTAAATCGAGGAAGAACAATAATGAATTCAAATGAGATATGTTCCTTCACTGCGATAATTGAACCATAAGAGTTAATGTACGTGCTTTTTTATTTAATATTTTTGGTTACTTTATAATTGTGAGATGTAAAAAATATTTACAGATAAATATAAGTAACAAAGTAAAACTATAACTTAATATTTCGGCCCTGTAGAGCAATCTTTGGAGTATGAAGTAATGCCACTGTCTGCTCTCTCTCTCTCTCTCTCTCTCTCTCTCTATATATATCTATATATATATATATATATATATATATATATATATATATATATATATATATATATATATATATATATATATATATATATATATATATATATATATATGTTCATTATTTTTTAAGTGCGTTAATGCGATACGGCTTATAATGAAGTGTCGTAAAGCGGGGCATACCTATATCTGCCTCTTGCTGTTGAATGCAGCTTTGGCCATTCCAACTCATTTTTACTAAATGTTTAAAGAATATACTTTTAAAAAATACATACTGAATGCTAGTAAGATATTAAACTTTGAAGATAACATTGGTATCATGTACGCTTTTTCATTCAAATTCTGAAATGTTTACTTTTGTGTTGTTTTGTTTTTAAGTTTTATGAAGTAAACATGGAAAGACTTTGAGCTGATGACACAGGACAGGAGAGACTTGGCATTCGTTTGTTGAAGGCATGTGCTCCTTTGGGAGTTGAAAGATGAAAGAAGAAGAAGAGGTGCAATAAATTAACGTAAAATTATATACTGTATTAGACTTTCAAAAGTAATACTGTAGTTACTTTTGGGGAGGAATCTAAGCACATTCAACGCCAGATACAGAGGGGAAATAATCAATGAAATACTCCAGACGAAGATATAAGGGGAGATAATCTGTTTCAGTGATTGTCGATAAAAGCTGATGTATACAGGCGGATGGGAGCCGCGCTGGTGTAATGGCTTCGGCGTTGTACTGGCGACCAGGTGTTCATGGTTCAAACCCGGGCGTCAGCGTTTGAAGAAATGTTTACGGCCGGAAATTTGACTGAATAATCTGAACGGCTTCTGTGATAAACCCTCTGTGGATGGGAAGGAGCGAAGCTCCTGACCGGGTTGGAAGGAAAGTCCTCAGGTTCCCCAGTCTCGCAATGACATGTCATTGGGCCGAAGGGCTGAAAGCCCAAGTGCCGCTGGTTAAGGCAAAAAAAAAAAAAATACATGCGGATACTACCTGTGTAGCTTCCGTTGGTCTCTGGTGAGACAGGTAAAGAATAGGCTGCTGCCCCCTCATGCATGTCGTAAATGGCGACTAATATGAGGTGTACACGAGCTTGATTTTAATCATGTAAAACAAATAGCTGAGGAAAACCACTGCTGCAATAATACATGAATGTAATTTTTTTTTTTTTGCCTCGTATTGGCGAGGCTTTTCCAGTTCAACCTAGTCGGTTATATTAGGACGCATGTACAAATATAAAAGACCTTGAGGTCTGGAGGATTGTTACATGAATGCGTTGTGCAGGCTTCCTGATAAGGGGGCCGGTTGCTGTGGTTAGTTGCACCCTGCTCAGTGAGGAAAAACATGGGAAATGAATGAATGACACATGGTATGTAACCAGAGCCCGTGCTATCATTAAGCCAACTAAGTAAGCCGCCTAGGGCGCAGACCTTAGAGAGGCGCAATACTGATCTTTGAGGGGCACAGTTTTATACAAAATTTTCTCTAAATTTCAAAAATAAAAATAAAACAATATATAACACGGATAATTTTATTTTTAAAAAACAGAATACATAAATTATTCATAAAACTTTACCTCGTATAATTAATTACACTGTTGTGGTATTTATCTAAATTTTTTTTTTATTTTTTTTTTTTTATTGTCAGTTGCATTTTTTACTTGGGTTCGAAAAAATAGAACAGTTGGGAAGAACATTTTCAGTCCCAATAAAAAGTCTACACAGTGTTATAACATAACCAAACAAATTTAACAAAAATTTAGAGCTGCTGTGAAGAAAAAGTTCTGTAGCAATTAAAAAAGTGTACACAGTATGGAAAAATATAAAGACGAATTTAACAAAACCGTAGAGCTGCAGTGAAGAAAATTGTCAATCCTTTAAATAAATGTACATAAGATATCATAAACCAACTAATTCAACAAAACAAAGAGTTACGTGAAGACAATTTTCAGTTCGTATTTTTTTTTTTAAAGTAAACACGTGGTGGAACATTAGCAGATACAAAACAAAACCAAAAAAAGTAATTAAAAAACGATAGATATGTTGCGAAGAAAATTGTCAGTCCCTGTTATAAATTTTACACAGAATAATAAAATAAATCAACCAATTAAAAAGAAATAGAACTGCTGTGAAGAAAATGTTTAGTCCCAAATAAAAAGTGTACACAAGATGGTAACATGAACCAACTAATTTTTGAGGGGAAAAACAGAGCTGCTGTGAAAAAAAAAAGTTCAGTCCTATTAAAAACGCACACAGGATGGTAACAGAAAACAATTAATTTAACACACACACACAAAAAATAGAGCAGCTGTGCAGAAAATGTTCAGTCCCAATTTAGAAAAAAAAATGTACACATGATGGAGGAATAAAAACAACTAATTTAACAACATAAAAAAGTAGATCTGCTGTGCAGAAAATTGTCACTCCAAATAAATAAAAGACAAACGCATACAAGATAATAACATAAACCAACTAATTCAACAAAATGATGGAGCTGATGTCAAGAATATTTTCAGACCGTATTTTAAAAAAAAACCACTGTACCCAGGGTGGTATTATAAAGCAACGAATTTTTGAAGACAAAAAGTTGTGCTGCTGTAATGAAAGGTTTCAGTCCCTATTACCAGTTGTACACAACATGGTGAAGTGAACCAAGTAATTTAATATACACCAAAAATTCCTGGAAGAGTTAGCAGTCACTAATAATGTGTACACAGTATGGTAATAAAAACCATGATAGGAAACTCTTTACAGAGCGATACAACAGGAAGCAATCTGATCATCAGAAGAAGTCCCCCCATCTGACAAGTGTTTCGGCCCGATTATTTGTTGAAAAAAAAATTTAACAGCAGTCAAGAAAATTTTCAGTCCCAAATAAAATACACAGTGGTGTAACATCAACCAACAAATTTAAGAAAAATACAGAGCAGCTGTGAAGAAATTGTTCTGTAACGTGTTCTCAGTATAGAAACATGACACGACTAATTTAACTAAAATGTTCAGCTACAATGAAGAAAAATTTCAGTCCCTACTAAAAACAATGAACACATGATGACAACATAAACCAACTAATGCGGCAAAAAATAAAATAAATAAGTAAATAAATAAATAGAGCTGCTGAGAAGAAAAGTTTCATTTCGTATTTTTTTTAAAGTGTACAGAGGGTGGTAACATAAACCAACTAATCTTTGAAAACAAAAAAAGTGTACAGAGGGTGGTAACATAAACCAACTAATCTGAAGACAAAAAAAAAATGTGTACAGAGGGTGGTAACATAAATCACTAATCTGAAGACACAAAAAAAAGTGTACAGAGGGTGGTAACATAACCAACTAATCTTTGAAGACAAAAAAGTGTACAGAGGGTGGTAACATAAACCAACTAATCTTTGAAGACAAAAAAGTGTACAGAGGGTGGTAACATAAACCAACATCTTTGAAGACAAAAAAGTGTGCACAGGGTGGTAACAAACCAACTAATCTGGACAAAAAAAAGTGTACAAAAGGGTGGTAACATAAACCAACATCTTTATAGACAAAATAAAAGTGTACAGAGGGTGGTAACAAACCAACATCTTTTAAAACAAAACAAGTGTACAGAGGGTGGTAACATAAACTAACTAATTGAAGACAAAAAAAGTGTACAGAGGGTGGCAACATAAACCAACTAATCTTTGAAGAGAAAAAAAATGTGTACAGAGGATGGTAACATAAACCAACTAATCCTTGAAGACAACAAAAAAGTGTACAGAGGGTGGTAACATAAATCGACTAATCTTTAAAGACAAAAAAGTGTACAGAGGGTGGTAACATAAACCAACTAATCTTTGAAGACAAAAAAAGGTAGAGCTGCTGTGAAGAACATTTTCAGTATTTATTTAAAATGTGTACACATGATGGCAACATGTACCGACTAACGTGACAAAAAGTAGAGCTGATATTAATAAAATTGTCAGTCGCTACTAAAAATTGTACAAGGATGGAAACATAAACCAACTGATTCAACAATCCACAAACGGAGGAGCACCGCGGTCAGCGCTGCCGCTACGAAGGAACGGGTAAGTTGCCAGGCGTTACTTCTCTGGAGGAGCTCCACGGTCAGCGCTGTCGCGATGGAGGAACGCGTCAGTTGCCAGCCTTTACTCCTCCAGAGGAACCCAATGGTCAGCACTATCACAACTGAGGAACGCGTCAGTTGCCAGGCGTTACTCCTCTGTAGGAGTTCCACGGTCAGCGCTGTCATGACGGAGGAACACGTCAGTTGCCAGGCTTTATTCCTCCGGAGGAGCCCCGCAACCAGCGCTTCTATGATGGCAGAATGCGTCAGTTACCAGGCGTTACTCCTGGGGAAGCCACGCGATTGGCGCTTCTGCGACGGCGAAGCGCGTCAGTTACCAGGCATTACTCTTGGAGGAGCCACTTGGTCAGTGTGCTCTGATGGCGGAGTGCGTCAGTTGCTAGACATTGCTCCTGGAGAAGTCACGTGGTCAGCATTACTCTGATGGAGGAGCGCGTAAGTTAACGGGCGTTACTCTGGATGAGTCATGCGGTCAGCGTTACTCTGATAGAGGAGCGCGTAAGTTGCCTGGCGTTAATCTGGGGGAGTCACGAGGTCAGCGTAACTCTGATGGAAGAGCACGTAAGTTACTGGGCGTTACTCTGGAGGAGTCACGCGGTCAGCGTTACTCTGATAGAGGAGCGCGTAAGTTGCCTGGCATTAATCTGGGGAATTCACACGGTCAGTGTTACTCTGATGGAGGAGTGTGTAAGTTGCCAGGCGTTACTCTTCAAGACTAGTACCTGGCAACTTACGCATTCATCTCACAGAGTAAGTTACTCTTTAGGGTAACCCGTAGGGTAGGAGTTACTACTGCTAACCTAACGACCCCTAGACCATCCGGGCCCCATCTTTGTTTTCAATTATTTACTTGATACATCTCTACCCAACCGTTAGTAACAGACACCGTATATAGAGAAAACTTTTTTTTTTAAGTTTTAATTAGTCTTTTCTATATTGACTAATTTAATTGTAGCCCGATCTGCCTACAGAAAATTTTTTTTGTGCCAGTCTTTTCTGCCTTGCGTCGAAATTAATGTATCTCATAAATGCTAAAATCGACTTGTTTTTCATTTTTGTGTCTGTCGTCCTCGATATATAACCTTCTTACTGATTTATTACATGACCCTATCACTAAATGCTGCTGACGTTACATGTTGATTTTTAAAAAACTCTTCTTCTATTATGTCTCTTGGCAATCATTAATTTCCTTTACTTTATCACACATCACATTATTTAGGTTTAGCATAGCATGAATTTTTTATTTTTTTATTTGCTAATAAAGAGAACAAACAAAAAATATTTGTTAAAAAAACAGTTGGGAAAAAACTTTTCTCATTTTATTATTTGTTATAGTGCAGCTATCTTTACTTTACTCCATTTATCAATATAGATCTTACCCTAACTTTTCATATGTCTTCTTTATTAAGTTGATAAACCTCATTTGAACTCCGTAATGCCTCATCAGTTTCCAAAGTGATGTTCTGTCTACACTGTCAAATACCTTTCCATAGTCCACAAATCAAATGTACAAGGGTGAATTCCATTCTAGACTTTGTTCAATTATCATTCTCAATGTGGTTATCTGGTCTGTACAGGATCTGTTTAGTCGAAAACCTGCTTGTTCATCTCTCAGTTGCTTGTCCATGGACTCTTTTAATCTCTCAAGGGTGATTCCGTTTAATACTTTTCCTATCACTGATAGTATCATTATTCCTTTATAATGTGTGCACTCTTGTAATTTCCCTTCATAGGCAATTTGACCAGATAACCTTCCTTCCATTCTGCTGGTATTTCTTTACATATGGGCTATGTGCCCAATTCTTAACCCTTTGAAAATAAAGTTCGTTCGTTCTTCTTATTCCCCTCTTTCTTCACCCTCTTTACCACTCATTTCCCTTTTTCCTCCTTTTTCTGTCCGTTTCTTTATTTCTCCTTCTTTCCCCCTCATTATTTCTCCTCTTTTCCCTTCCCCCTCTTTCTTCTATTTCCTCCCCTCTCTTTCAGCCCAGTGTCTTTCCTCCCCCTCTCCTTTCCTCCTCTGTCACGGGTTTTACTTCCCTTGCTCTGTAGTGATGGTCCAACAATGGCAACATCCTAGAGTATCTAATGAGGGTCTTCAAAGGTATCTACCTTCGCTCAAGATTACTCCTGGCAGAGTTGTAGATAGAAGCTTTCCAGAGATATAAGTCCATCAGATGCTCAAACACGTTGTCTGGTCCTATGAAATGGAATCCTGACCCTATTCCTTAATCTGGCTTGTCTGGCTGTCTTCTTGGTGAGTTGAATTTCACAGAGCGGTAAACTCACAAGGCGCTAAATTATAAGGCAACATTGGTCCCACATCCAGATTACTACTAAATGACAAAGCTCCAATCAGAAACGTTGTATTTTTACATTTCAAAGGCCAAGCTAATAGCATGCAAGAGCGTATATTTCCCTTTCTCTCACACAAAAATTCCTACATAACAAACGCGAAAATAAATGTGTTGTTTACAATCCCCATATGTGGTATGCCAGCTTCCATCTATTAACTATCATGTTTATACTAACGACTTCAAAATTTATCACTTGTAATCTCTTTCAAGATGGACAATTATTCTTCCGAAAGTCTTGTCCGGAAACGTTTATCTCATTTACCCGGTCTAGTCAACACTGACAACCTGGTCAGACAGGACTATTACCAGTTGATCAGATAATCGACTACGGTCATCCCAATGTTGTTTACTTATTAATCGGTGGCAGA
This sequence comes from Oreohelix idahoensis, assembly GCA_024509875.1. Classification (NCBI taxonomy): domain Eukaryota; kingdom Metazoa; phylum Mollusca; class Gastropoda; order Stylommatophora; family Oreohelicidae; genus Oreohelix; species Oreohelix idahoensis. The sequence continues at coordinate 58,835 of JAMPIV010012419.1, forward strand.
AAAATGTGTTACACATTAGTAAAACACACTTCTGTCTACCGATCCCAGGTGTCAATATGGGTTCAAATGAAAGGGATTGATTACCCTCATCAGAAAAAGATGGTCGCTGAAGTCCCGACATAATAATAATTGAGGGAAGGGAGTGTAAACAATGAATCGAAAATACCAAATACTGTTAGAGGTGGGAAAAACTAAAGTGAAGAGCACAGAATGGATTATAGGATGGCACAGGTAAATGTGACGTTCTGGGTTATTCTGTCACACCCTCTCTTTCCTCTCTTTCTCTCCCTTATTTGCCTCCTCTTTCCATACCCCCTCTTTCTCCCCCACGCCTTTCTTCTCCTCTTTCTCCCCTTTTCCCCCTCTGTCTTCTCCCCTCTTTCTTTTCCTCTGTTTTCTTCCCCCTTTTACTTTTCTCCACCCCTCTTTTTTCCCCTCTTCCAACCTCTTTTCTCTTTCCCACATTGTTCCCCCTCTTTTCCACTCTTTCACCCGTTCCCCACTTTTCCCCCTATCCCTTCACTTTTCCCTCTCCCTTCCTCTTTTCCCCTCTCCCCTCTTTACTCCTCTCTTTCCCACTCTTTTCCGCTGTTTCCCCATCTTTCGTTTCTACTATTTTCCCTCTCTTTCCTTCTCTTTCCCCTCTTTCTTTCCCCTGCTTTACGTCTCTTTTCCCTTCTTTATTTCTCCCTCTTTCCCCTTCTTTCTTTCCCTCTTTCCATCCTCTTCTCCCCTCTTTACGCCCTCTTTTCCCCCTCCTACCACCTCTTTCCACATCCACTGTTTCTCCCCGGTTTTCCCTCAATTTTTCTACCTTTTTTCCCTCCTTCCCATACCCTATTTCCTCTTCTTTCCCCTTCCCTTTGTCCACCCTCATCCCCTCTGCCCCCTCTTTCTTTCCCCCTCTTTTCTTTTCCTTCTTTCTTCCCCTCCCTTTCTTCATCCTCTTTCTTCGCCCTCTCTTTTCCACCCTCTTCCCATCTCTTTTATTCTTTCGTTCTCTTTCCCCCTCTTTCCTATTATTATCCCATTTTTGACCTCTATCTTTCCAACTCCTTCTCCCTCTTTCTTTTCCCATCTCTTCCCCTTTTTCTTTCTCTTTCTTTCCCTCTCTTTATTTCTGCCTCTTTCCTCTCCCCTCTTTCTTCCTTCCTCTCTATCCTCACTTCTTTTTTCCCCTCTTTCCCTCCCCCTCTATCTCCTCTTTCTTCCCCTACGTCTTGCCTTCCCCCTCTCTTTCCCATTATTTCTCCACCCTCTTTCTACCCCTTCTTTTTCGCCCCTCTTTGTCCCCCTTTCTTACCCCTCTTTCCCTACCACCTTTCTTTCCTTCCTCTTTCTTCCCTTATGGAGGGCGTAAGGAGGCAGCCCATCCATCACGCAAAGGAAACTTCAATCACCTGTTTGCCTTAAAACCCGATTACTAGAAATTTCTTCTTCTTCTTTGATCCTTAGCCGCCGACCGTCAAAGCAGTCAGTGGCCATCACGCCTAGTGGCGTCTTGTAGGGCAACAACAAATTGATTCCACCTTGCTCGGTCGGTGGCCTTCCTTCGTACAGTGCCCCAACTCTGGTTCATTCTCTGCATCCCAGCCTCCACAGTCCCTCGCCAAGCTGTCTACGGTCGGCCTCTCTTTCGTCCCCCCTCAGGGGCCCATAGCATAGCTGTTCTTGTGATGGCATCGGGGTCTCTTCTGAGGACATGACCAACCCAGCTCCAGCGTCTGCCAGCTATGATGGTGTGCATGTCCTCTCGCCCGCTCCGAGCAAGCAGACATTGATCAAGACCAAGATCTGATTACTAGAAATGCAAGAGAGAAAACCGGACTGATCTTATAGGCGACGAACTGACACGAATTACGACTTACGGAACACTGAATAGAAGGAGAATAAACGGGAAAGAAGCGGAGCTGGTGGAAATGTTGAAGAAAGCAATAGAAATCCTGGCCCTAATGGAAACGACAGGAAACGAAGAAAAAAAGGAACAAGTGGTTATGGATCTCGATGGCAACACGCTGCTCTACAGTGAAATCCACCACATCCGAAAGAGCTAAAGGGGGCGTGGGTTTTATTGTGGCTAAGAACCAAAAGGATACCATTAAGAGATGGAACTTTGTCTCGGAGCGCATTATGGTACTAAAGCTAAAAGAAGGAGAAACCATATTCAACCTTGTCATTGAATATGGGCCAAATGAAGATGAGCGAGCAGAGGTCAAGGAGGAATTGCTGCTTCAAAAGACCGTGAACGACTGCCTGGATGAAATTATCCTGCTCGGAGATTTCAGCCATTGTTAGGAAGAGCTCATTCAAGTATGTTCCGGATGCTAGAGTCTGGAGACGGTCAGAGATTGGAAGTGATCACTGACTGCTAACAATTAAAAGAACAACTGAAAGAGTTGCTCGGCCTAGGAACTGCTCACCAAAACGCAATAAACTAAGTAAACAAACAGAAGAAATTAGCATTAAGACAAACAAGCAAAGAGAGCCAGAAATTAAGACCAGGGGAGTATTGCTATAGAAACACAGAAGAACGACCTGATGAGATGACATGGAAACCCTCTGGCTTAAATTCAAGGACATCATACAGACAGCTGCAGCAGAAGTATGTGCTGAAGTCCGACGTGGGAAGAAGAGAAAGAGGACACCTTGGTGGACAGAGGAAGATAAAAAGAAAATAAATCCACTGAAAATACACCGGGAAAAGACAAAGATAATGATAAAAAATACAAGAAATGATTACAAGGTTGAACTGGAAGAAATACCAATATAAGATGTAGAATCATACACATATTCTTGCAGCAATATAGACAACGTTGAAGGAGCAGTCAGTGAGATCAAAATAAGACTTCAAAAGCATTGGAAAATACACGAAGATCGTGAAAAAAGTCAAGTCCAACACAAAGATAAGAATCTTCAACTCAAATTCAAATCAGTCCTGCTGTATGTCTAATTTTGATCTCCATTTTTATTCCTGGATTTGTAAGACCTCTTTATTTGTTGTCTTCTCTTTCCATGAGATGTGTCCCTTTCTTCTATATACCCACATCTCAAGGGCCTCAATTCTTTCTTTCAACTGCTTATATCGTCTAAACTAGGCTGGCATGCTTAGACACTTAGCTATAACACTAAAACAATCCCTGCAGTGTGGCTTACATGTTGCACAAGGACACTATTAGCTAGATCAAATTCTAATCACAAAACTACCTCCGAATAAACTCACATAGAAACACACATGAATACAGCATTACTACTCGAGCCAATATACAACATCTGGGCCCTACATCATCATCGAGAAAACATGACACAGCATTGCTTCTCGCACTACTAAATAACATCTGGGTCATACATCATCATCACCATCGACAAAACATGACACAGCATTGCTTCTCACACTACTAAATAACATCTAGACTCTACATCATTATCGACAAAACATGACACAGCATTGCTTCTCGCACTACTAAATAACATCTGGGCCATATATCATCATCGACAAAACATGACACAGCATTGCTTCTCACACTACTAAATAACATCTAGGCTCTACATCATTATCGACAAAACATGACACAGCATTGCTTCTTGCACTACTAAATAACATCTGGGCCATACATCATCATCGACAAAACATGACACAGCATTGCTTCTCACACTACTAAATAACATCTAGGCTCTACATCATTATCGACAAAACATGACACAGCATTGCTTCTTGCACTACTAAATAACATCTGGGCCATACATCATCATCGACAAAACATGACACAGCATTGCTTCTCACACTACTAAATAACATCTAGGCTCTACATCATCATCGACAAAACATGACACAGCATCGCTTCTCGCACTACTAAATAACATCTGGGCCATACATCATCATCGACAAAACATGACACAGCATTGCTTCTCGCACTACTAAATAACATCTGGGCCATACATCATCATCGACAAAACATGACACAGCATTGCTTCTCACACTACTACATAACATCTAGGCTCTACATCATTATCGACAAAACATGACACAGCATTGCTTCTCACACTACTACATAACATCTAGGCTCTACATCATTATCGACAAAACATGACACAGCATTGCTTCTCGCACTACTAAATAACATCTAGGCTCTACATCATCATCGACAAAACATGACACAACATTGCTTCTCGTACTACTCATGACATTCATTGATACATGACACTTACTGATACATGAAATTTACTGATAGTTGACACTGGTACAAACATCTTACTGACACCAGACTCTGGTACATGACACGTGTACTTGACACTGATACACGACACCCACTGATACATGACACTCACTAATACATAACACTCACTAATACCTGACACTAACTGCCATAAGAGATTCACTGGTATATGACACTCACTGGCTCATGACACTCATTGATACATGACACTTACTGATACATGACACTCACTGATAGTTGACACTGGTACAAAACTCGTATTGCTTTGTGGCACGTATCCATGGCACTGACTGGTACATGACACTGATACGTAACACTCACTGATATGAGACTTTCACTGATATGAGACTTTCACTGATACATGTCACTCACTGATACATGTCACTACATGAGTGAGGTAGGAGTAATCCTGCTCAAACGAATGTCCATCCCTAGTACACAAATACGGAGACGGTGAGTGAGGCGGAGGAATATAAAAAGATCAACGGCTCACAAAGCGAAACAGCAAAGTGTATGGTGCACTAGAGGCGTGTTGAGCATAGCAAAAGACAAAGGCTGGCTACCGTAGAAGAAATTGAGGTCTTACCACGTATTTCCTAAAGAATGTAATGAACTCACAACAAAAATATAAGAACAGCTATGTAGAGAACGCTTGGTTCTCTGGGGAGAAATCTACTGTACAAAACAACAGGAAAGAGGCAACTCCTCAAACGAGTACGTAAAGACGAGTGTTCCGCAAATTTTGTTGACAAGCAGCATTCTGAGAAAGACCACCTAAAAACTAGTAGGAGAAACGTAAAAGGGGGAACCTGGAATGTCAGAACTCTAAACGGAGGAGAAAAGCTAGATAATCTAATTTTAGTGGCAGCCAATATTGATATATTGGGAGTGGCAGAGGCAAGATTATTAGACACAGGCTACATAAAAAAGACCAATACACGATTATACACTCATGAGGAAAAAAACACGAAAGAGGAGTTTGAATGTTAATAAAGAAGGAATTAGAAAAATATGTATGTGGATATTGGACACACAATGACAGAATAATGTTACTGAAAATGAGAGCAAAACCCTTTGACATATCAATCTTACAAACATATGCACCAACTAAAGAACACAGCGAAGAAGAAATAGAGGTATACTATGAAGAGCTACAACACACACTTAATCCAGTAAAATCTACAGATGTGTTGATAGTAATGGGTGATATTAATGCAAAAATAGGAAAGAGAAAATACTAGAACATAGTAGGACAGTATGGATTTGAAATTAAATTTACTTGATCATGATAAAACATAGATTTAAGAACAGTGTCACAAGTGCAAAGCCATATTTTGGTGCTGACATAAATTCAGATCACAATACGGTTGTCATCAAAGTAAATATAAAGCTGAAAAGAGCAGGAAACAGAAAACAGGAGGAACCCCAGATATAAATATCAGCACTGTAACAACAACTGAATATAAAACAAAAATATCTTGTCGATGTAAAAAAATAAGTCTGAACAGTTACTTACAGAAAACATGGAACAATACAGAAGAGAAAACCCAGAAGAAAAAGTAACCGCAAAATGGGAATGTTTAAAAAGAAGCATACAATCAGCAAATACAAATTTACCTAAAAAGAAGTTTAAGATAAATCAAATTTGGATGACATATGTCATCTTAAATAAAATGGCAGAAAGAAAGACAGCAAAACAACACTCCAGAATATAAAACAATAAACAACGAAATACGTACTATGTGTAGACAAGCAAAATAACGGTAGATAGGAGAAAAAAATGCATGGAAATAGAAAACATTGAAGCTAAGCATGAGACACGATCAAACAGAAGTGCAGAATCCGTAATAGAACTATTTGATAACAACAGAGGTAAAAAAAACCAGCACCAGATCCTAAGGAAGGCTCAAACATTCCCAAATCAGAAGTAGAGAATGCAATAAATATGATACAAAAAGGAAAATAAGCAATCATGGACAACATAAAAATTGAAATGATAGAAGCCCTGGAGAGCTTTGATATAGATACAATCACAGTTCTGTGCAACGATATATACAATATATAATATGTATATCACATGACATGAAAACATCAGTCTTTCTAACGTTGCCCTAAAAACCTAATGCAACAGAATGCCCTTTAGAACAATCAGCCTGATGAGACTTACTTACTTACTTAGTCGTTCCCCTTCTACTGTGAGGTGTAGAGGTTTGGAAGAGAGAGCGCCAGACTATCCTATCGGCTGTCTTCCTCCTGGCCTGGTTCCATTCTAGTCCTCGGTCCTTCAAAGATTGTCTAATGTTGTCCTCCCAGCAGACTCTGGGTCGTCCTGGGGGTCTGGATCCTTGGCTCTTTCTTTCCCATGCTTGTCGTGGTAGCCGATCTTCTCCAATTCTGCAGACATGGCCAAACCATCTTAGTTGGGACTGTTCTACTTGGGTCTGCAGGGGGTGGGATTTAATGCCTTGACGTATCGTCTGGTTGCGTACCATGTCTCTTCTTGTTACTTCAACCACCTTCCTCAGATACCTCATTTCTGAGGTTTGGATCTGGCTTTTGTGGGTTGTAGTCATTGCCCATGACTCGCATCCATATGTCAAGACTGGGACATAGGTGGAGCGGTATACAGCCATCTTCGTTTTCTTACCAACCTCTCTCTTGCTGAGGAATCCTCGATTTATGACCTGAAAAAGTCTCCCAGCTGCTGCTTTTCGAGTGGCCAACTCTTCTTTGATGCCTCCCTTTCGGTCAATAATAGCTGCGAGGTATTTAAAGTGGTCGACCTGCTCCAGGACCTGTTCTCCCAGCTTAATCTGATGTCTTCTTTCTTCTCGTGATATCACCATGGATTTTGTTTTAGAGCTGCTTATGACCATCCCTCTCTTCTCCAGCTCTTCCTTCCAGACTTGCAGGTTGAATTGGAGATGTGCCTCTGATTTAGCAATCAGGGCAACATCATCAGCAAATGCCAGCTCTGAAATACAGACCTGTCTCATCTTCCAGTACCCCACTGAATACTTTCTTGTTCTCTCCTTACATGCCTTAATGACATCGTCCATGAGGAGTATGAAAAGGTAAGGTGACAGGATATCACTTTGTCTTACACCAGTGGTGGTCCTGAACTCTTCTGACTTATGGTTTGCTGTCCTCGCATAATTTCTGCAAGACTTGTAGAAGCTCTGTATAGCATGAATCAGAGGTACTGGAATGTTCTTCCTTGCCAAACAAAACCCAAAGTTTGCTCCAGGGGACCCTGTCAAACGCCTTTTCCAGATCTATGAAACAAAGATGGATCTCACTCTTATACTCAAGGGCCTTTTCACTCAGCTGTCTGAGTGTGAAGATTAGGTCTTGAGTACTTCGGTTCGCTCGGAATCCGCACTGGACCTCATCCAATTGTGGCTCAGCTAGGCGTCGGAGTCTCTGCTCTAGGATTCTAGAGTAGATTTTACCAGGGACACTGAGAAGGGATATGCCTCTATGGTTTCCACACTGTCGATTGTCACCCTTTTTTGAAAATTGGTGTTATGATGGCAATCTCCCAATCCTTTGGTATGGTCTTGTTGTACCACGCTGCCTGTAGAACCCTTAAGAATAATAGGTCGCCTATTGCTCCTATGTACTTAACCATTTCTAATGTTATACCATCATGCCCTGCTGCTTTGCCCATCTTGATTTTCTCCAGTGCTGCCTTCAGTTCTTCCATCTTTATGTCATCTTCACCATCATTGGTTTTCTTTTCTGTGCTAGTGGTTATCATTTCTGATGCTTCACCATGCTCACCATCCAGGAGTTCTGAGAAATATTCTTTCCATTACTTCCTTCGGGGCAGTAAGCAATTTGCCTTGCTTGTCTTTTATAAATTTGAGAGGGCATTGTTTTTCCTTTCTCATGTTCTTTAGGGTCTCATAGAACAATTTCTGGTTTTCTTGTGCATCTTTTTCTAGCTTTTCTCCAAATTCTTCCCAGGACTTCTGTTTTGCTGCTAGCACTTTGTTCTTTGCTTCTGTTCTGAGTGTCACATATTCTCTATATTTTTCCATCTGTCCTGTTGTGTCTTTAGCTCCTAAGTATTGTTTCCATGCCATTTTCTTCTCTCTTATTTTCTCTTTGACTTCCTCTGTCCACCAAGGTATCCTCTTTCTCTTGTTCCCAAGTCGGACTTCACCGCATGTTTCTGCTGCAGCTGTCTTTATGATATCCTTGAATTTATTCCAGAGGGTTTCTAAGTCATCAGGTTGTTCTTCTGTGTTGCTCACCGCTGCAGCAATAAGCCCCTGATATCTGGTCTTAATGTCTGGCTCTTTCAGCTTGTAGGTCCTAATGCTCATTTCTCCCGCTCGTTTACTTGCGTGATGTTGGGCAGTTCCTAGGCTGAGCAACTCTTTCAGTTGTTCTTTTGATTGTTAGCAGGTAGTGATCACTTCCAATCTCTGGCCCCCTCCAGACTCTAGCATCCCGGACATATTTGAATGAGCTTCTCCTAACAATGGCATAGTCGATCACTGACTTCTCATTCTTTGTTGGTTCACATCTAGTGTATGCATGTATGCGCTTATGGGGGAACTTTGTGTTTGTGATGATCAGATTCTGCTCACTGCAGAATCTAAGGAGTCGCTTTCCATTGTCATTGAGAGTATCTTCTCCATATCTTCCGATAACTCCACCCCATCTAGCATGGTCATTTCCAACTCTGGCATTAAAATCTCCGAGCATGATAACTTCATCTAGGCAGTCATCCACTGTCCTTTGAAGCAGCTCAAAGAATTCCTCCTTGACCTCTGCTCTCTCATCCTCATTTGGCCCATACACTATGACCAGGTTGACTATAGTTTCTCCTTCTTTTAGTTTTACAACCATAATGCGCTCCGAGACAAAGTTCCATCCCTTGATACTATCTTTCTGGTTTTTGGTCACAATGCAACCCACGCCCCCTTTAGCTCTTTCAGATGTGGGTACACCACTGTATAACAGCGTGTTGCCATCTAGATCCATGACTCCTTGTCCCTTTTTCTTTGTTTCGGTAATAGCCAGGATTTCTAATTTTGCTTTCCTCATCTCTTCCACCAGCTCCTCTTCTTTCCCATTTATACTTCTTGTGTTCCAAGTTCCATAAGTCGTAGTCCGTTCCAGTTCGTCGCCTTTAGAATCAGTCCGGTTTTCTCTCTTATATTGCTCGTAATCATAGTTTAAAGCAAACAGGTGATTGGCCTGTTGTGCCTTTGCATGGTGGAGGAGCTGCCTCCTTACGGCCTCCATGCAGGCCGCCCTCCTCCTTTTTCATTCGGGCTTGGGACCGGCATAGGCGGAGTTAGCCTGATGAGACACACAATTAAAATACTGCACAATCAAAATTGGACAGCTAAGATATTTTGGCACATAAAAAGACCTAACTCCTTGCAGAAGATCATAATAGAAGGGAGAGTTGAAGGCAAACGTACAAACGGAAGACAGCGCTATACCAGGGAAGATAACATCAAGAGATGGATAGGAAAGAGTCTATCAGAGTGCACCACCAAGACAAGAGACAGAAGACGTTGGAGATACATTACAGCAGACCTTCGTTGTGGAGATGGCAGCTGATGATTTCTGTTTTACTCATCCCCACATTTATTTGGTTTCTATTTTTTTCTACTTTTCTTAGCTTCTTTATCCGCCTTTTCATTTCCTTCTATGCCAACACATGAAGGTATCCAAGCTATTAGAATAGAACATCCTCCGGAGTGTAGGTTAGTATTTGCCAGTAATATCTCTTCTGCTATATCTGGTCTACTTCATTCTTGTAAGTTTCTTGTAGCTTGAATAGCTGAAAGTGAGTCTGTTAATACTGTCAATTTATGAAGATGGTTGTTAGAGAAGATTTCTAGAGCTCTTAGAATTGCAACCATCTCTGCTGTGCACCCCCCTAAATTAAAAGAATAATAACTGACGAATGGACAGTAGATTGGCATGGAGGTCAAGGGCAGATATGCATGTAAATTGTTCAAGACTCCAACAAGAACGTGTCAGGTGTCTAGAGAACTAAAAATTCCTAGCAATACGAAACTTCTTAGACTGCAGCTAGGAATGAGCTATTTCAGAATAGAAGAGCATTAGTGTGCAATGTCTATAAAAAAAATAATATAGAGCATTTCCTGCTAAAGTGTAGGAAGTGTGAACAACCGAGAAAACCAATATTATATTATTTACAAGCTCGTAAATTAATCCATAAAATGTGTGATTTTATTTTTGTAAATTTGCACCACCTTTTGGGGGGGGGGGGTGGGGGGGGGCATTTTTGAGGGACTTCACATTTTATTTTTGGGGGGGGGGGGGGGGGGGGGGGGGGCACATTCACGCAATTTTACAGTTTTGATTTACTGTATTTGGACTGAGTGAAAGGGATGGGGGGGGGGGGGAGTAAGATACTATATTTAATAATAATAATAATAGCCCCTTCAGTCATATTGTAATCAAATGTAAAAAAAAGAATTATTCGCTATATAAATTTTATTCCACTTAAATTTAGTTCTTGTTTTTAACCACATCAATGACGTGGTTTTTTTACTCGTTTACATCAACTATCTATTTCCTGTTATTCTGTTAATGGCTGTCATCTACAATACTCAGTCATTTCTGCGATGTGTTTTAAAGTATTCTTTTTAAATTTTAGACTTAAGCAAATAAGCAGCATATTGTTTTTTTATTTTATTTTTATTATAAGATTATAAAATGAGCGTTGATGAAGCAGCACGACGACACACACGCCACTGCATAAAAAAGTGAAGCCATGGTATCCGCATGCTTTTTGTGAGGAATGGCTAACAGACAGCGAACTGAAGGATTGGATAAAGCTGGACTCTGGCAATCGCTATGCTGCGATTTGAACGGTCTGTTCCTGTACATTAACTAATGCCAACAAAACAGCTTTATTGACACATAAAAGCACACAGAAGCACATGAAAAACTTCGAAGCCAAAAGCAAAACTCTGAACATTAACAAGTTTTTCATCAAACCAAAAGAGCCCTGTCTCCAAGACAAAATTGCTAAAGCGGAGACACTGTTGTCGGCTTTCATGGCAGAACATAATACTACGTTTTCGCAAGCTGATCATTTGATTGAATGTTGCAAGCAGATATTTCCAGACAGCACAATTACTAAAAAAAAATGTCACTGAAGCGCAAAAGGTTTTGTGTGAAACAGTTTCCAATCGAATTCTAGCCAAGCAAGCAGTTGCCAAAGATGGAGTTTGTCATAAGTTTAATCCTAGTAAAAGCGTGGTTGAAGATGTGCGTGAAGGACGTTGTCGGCAGAGATATGCAAAGATTTTGGAACTCCACAATCAAGATTCCACGTTGTCAATTCAGGCATACGATGTTGACGAAGGAGAAGTTGTCGACATGGATGCTGAGTCGCTGACAAGTGACAAATTGGTAGCACACAACTTATTTGTGCTAAAGCTGCACTAAAAGATTGTGTAAGCATCGTCTATCCCGTGTATTTGAGGCATAAAATAATCTGGGTATTTCTGGGTTTTTTGTAGAAGAAAATCTGGGTTTATCTCTAGAACTTGAGTGGCAACCTTGGTATACACGCTTATTTACTTAAGCCTAAGTGTAGAAAGGTCACAGAAAATAATTCGTTTTCCTCGTGATATGGTGTTAGTTTTTTAAGTTATACCAATTTTATCGTTCTTTCTTTATATTTTTCTGGTTATAAAAGTTTTGTAAATCTCCAAATTTAGCAGTTCTAAGCGTGCGCCTAGTTCGCCTAATGCTTAAACCAACCTAGCGCGAGCACACGGGCCCACACACATACGGATTTATAAAATAAAAGCAATGTTAGTTTATTTGTATTGTTAAATCGGAACAATATCCAAGTTGAGTTTATTGAGTTCATGCTTTGATTTGTGTGCAGCACAAAGTAATACACCCAAGATTTTACTCCATGTTTATCCCTGGATTAGGGAACAAGGAAGGTAGTTAGTTGTTCATAAGTTGAACATAAAGTTTTTATGTTAATCAGCCACGAAAACATAGCATGTAGAAGAATATAATGTCGAATACATGGTACAAGGAGCGCCATACTAACTGAACTTTTTCGGTCTACTGTCTGCCGTAAGCTGAAGTTAGGGTTCTTGTGGCCAAGTGTGACCCAATGTTTTCTGTGAACCCGTGTTGTAGGATTTCAGTGATGTTGTCTATCCATCTGCCTCTTAGTCTTCCTCTCCTGTATTTTGATCAGGGGCCATACTTGACACTGATAGCAAAGAGTTGGTAAGAATATACTATTTATCCGGTTGTTTAATTTCCATATGCCCTTTGTGTAGTGGTGATAGTTGGTCAATCACTGCACTGGCGTTTTGAGATCTTGTTATAGATCTCTGTCAAGTCTTCTGTTTTCTGTGAAAATGCTTCCTAGGTAGGCTATTTCTTCTTCAAAAACGTGCAGTGCGCCTAGTTGCTGATAAACACCAAACACATTGTATAGATCTATATAACTATCTTAAAATATTACCCCTTAGAAAGCGCTTCCTATTTAACAAAGCTAAATTCGCTCACAAAATCTTGTCACATAATGCTCCAATGTATCTGTGGCCACTTTTCAAATTCAATGAAAAACGTAGTCAGCGCTTAAACCAGTTAGATTTACCCAAGCCGAGGCTAGATTTGTACAAGAAGAGCTTGGCTTACTCAGCTGCTCATCTTTGGAACAATCTTCCACATGACCTGAAAAACATGCACAGTCCCTACTCATATAATCGTAGACTGTTCAAATACATTATGAGTGCGGATTATATGCCGCCCTAAGGGATTATGTTTCGAATTATTATTATCTAATACACTGTATGGAGTGTCTGATGATCTAGTTTTCCATTTTAATATACCTTACTTCTTAATTGTAATCAGATACTGTAATGTATGCTTTTATACTACTTATAATGTTGCATCGCCTCTGAACTAATACCTTAAGTATGCTGGAGAATGTCTGGATACCTAGCAATAAAAGATGAGTAAGAGGAAGGGATAAATGCAAGACGGGCCTATATGCATGATTCTCAATCTTTCAGTCAATACCCTTTACCTCCCTAAGGAACATAGGTCATAAAACTGGATCTCATGTAGTGGAGGCGTCAACAATTCACTCCCTGTGGCAGTATCTGCTTGGGACTCAAAGTTGCTCACCTGTGGGAACATTTTCCGCATGCGCTGACAACACATGAAGTCCCAGCTATTCAGCAGATTTTCCAAAATTGTCACGAGTTCTTTTATGCCACCATTACCTGATTACGTTTCTAATTATGTCTTATTTACTGTATGAATTGTTTTGATTGTGTTTGTTGTTTGGGTTTTTTTTTTTTTTTTTTTTTTTTTTTTAAGGTAAGGTTTAATTTTTGTTAATCTATTTTAATTAATAATTTTTTCCCCCCTTAAATTTGATTATGTCTGGATGTTACAAATGTATGTTATTATTTTACCTCGATAATTTTGTACGCTTAAATAATGCTAAAAATACATGTGCTTTTGAAAGGATACGGTATGTAAGATGACAGAGAGAAGAAGGGCAGAATGTAAGACAGGCCTGCGTGCCCAATTCTTAATCCTTTGAAAATATAGTTTGTTCGTTCGTTCGTTCGTTCGTTATCTATCTATCTGTCTGTCTGTCTGGTCTGTCTGTCTAACTGTCTATCTGTCTGTCTGTCTGTCTGTCTGTCTGTCTGTCTGTCTGTCTATCCATCCATCCATCCATCCATCCATCCATCCATCTATCTATCTATCTATCTATCTATCTTTATTTATTTTAAAAACATACTTTAATTATGATGATTATTGCAAATGTTTGATGTTATATTACTTTTATGATGATAAATGCCTTAATAATGCTTAAAGTAAATGTGAGGATGAAAGGATACAGTATACATGATGAGAGAGAGAGGAAGGGCAGAATGTCAGACGGGCCTGCGTGCCCAATTCTTAACCCTTTGAAAATAAAGTTCGTTCGTTCGTTCGTTCTTCTTCGTTCACCCTCAGATGTCAACTTGAGTAAGTTCAAAGAAAGCAGTGGTCAGCCTGAGGCTGTTGATATCTCCGTAGATTTTCTCCAGGAATGGTACTGGTGATGGCCATATGCGTCTTCTCTGTTCCTCATATGTTGGGCACCTTTGAAGCAGGTGTTCGGCAGTCATTTTACCAGTGCCACAGTCACACTCATCCGTAGTTCCTATCTTTAATTTGTTGAACAGATGGTATCTCAATCTGTTATGACCAGTGCGAAGTCTGAAGATTACCACTTGTTCACTTCTGCTGAGCTGGTAATACGGATCATTTTTTGTGTGGCCTGGATGCTCTTCTTCCCACTTGTACCTGTATCTGCGCTTGATAAAACTCTTGGACTCCTCATAGGTTATATTTGTGTCCAGCTGAGGAAGTTTTCCCCCTTCCTTTGCCAATCTGTCAGCCTCTTCATTTCCAGGGATGTTGCCAGTAGGAGAAGGGATCCACTGTATCACAACTCCCTTTTGTATTGCTGACATAGTCTGTGAAGTGTTACTCTTAGGTCATCCAGTTCAGCATTTATTTGACTTTTCAGTGTTGTACATCACTGACAGCGCATCTGAGAAGATAATCTACTGGTCTCTCTGAGCTTTTTTCTGTCATTAGAATTTCTGATGCAGTTTTTAAGGCCTCTGCCTCTGCTCTGAAGTTAGTTGAAAATTTTCCATGTTGCAAAACTGCTATCTTTTTTTGTGTGCCATTGCTTAAGCTCAGGAAGACTCCTCCACCCCCATCTTCTGTTGCATTAGTTGCTGATCCATCTGTGTACGCATGGATCCAGGTGTTGCTTGGGTAATGTTTCTCTATATATTTTGTGGTTAGGACTCTCCTTTCTGTTTCTTTTTTTTTTTTTCTTCATCCCTTGACTGTTATTTTCTTCAATACCAATAACCCAACTCCTTCTTTTTTATCACAGCTTTCAGGGAAGCACATTCTGTTGTTTCCAAAATTGGTAGCTTGTGTGCAGTACATATTGGCGTAGCTGTTGATATTGCATTTATGGGGTCTGCTCTCATCTTTGTTTTGACTGTCTCTACAAAGTTGCTTCGCTTCAGTCTTCCCCTTCCAAGTCCATTTATCCTCTGGTGCATTGGGTGATCTATCAGCCTCCTGAATTTCTCGGCTTGTTGCTGGGCTCTGCTATCTCTTCTATCCTCCATAGGCTGGAGGTGAGTAATCTTTTCCAACTCTTTTATTGGTGTTGATTGTAGGCTATTTGAACTCTAGGGGTTGAAAAAAAGAACAGTAGGACATGTGTCTGATTTCGTTGAAATGTCTGTCCATCTGGTGAAAAATTAAGTCGCCGAAATCATAACAAAATTGACAAATCCTCATTTCACAATCTCAAATTGGCTTGAAAGCCATGCTGACTAATGGGTCTTACTGGTTGTATCTATTTGTATTTATTGTCTCATGTTTGTTAGCTCTGGCTTTCTTTCCTTTCCCTGATGAAGACTTTGTGGCCGCAACATAAGCAATTCATTTTTCTTAGTGAGACGAATTTCTTTTTCCATTTTTTTCAAATTCACCCACCCTTCATCACGACTGGCTGCAGTTCTCCTCATCTTCCTGTACCAACATATGAAGAACAGAGAAGGCACGTATGGCCATCTACTTCTGCTATTTCTTAGTCATTCCTCTTCTACCCAGAGGTGGGCCAGAGAGAGAGCACCATAATTATCCTATCGGCCGTCTTCCTCCTGGCCTGGCTCCAATCTAGTCCTCAGTCCTTCAGAGATTATCTAATGTTGTCCTCTCTCGTCTTGGAGCTCTGGATCCCTGGCTTTAACACATTAACTACCGAATTGAAAAACACACTGTGGCCGAATTAAATTTTTTTTCCCATTTTCATCTTGTAGGTGTTTGCACAAAGTAAGCTGTAGTTTTCGTAATTGTTTACAGATTTTTATGAATTACATGTCATTTTAAAGATAAATGAATGTACTATTACAATAAACACCGGTTGTAACTCTAATAGAGGTTGTTGCTATTTAACGGCCCTCCGATGGCCGAGGACTTGCAATATTTTCACAATTATAACTGCTTGCGCTTCATCTCTATCAAAATCACAATTTCAATCAATATGCACACCGTTTTCACTCTTGTCCTCATCGCTAGATCTATCAGTCATTTGTTGAAACACGTTTCTATCCTATTCAGCCGTTAGACGAGATGTACACGCATTTTTTGTAGTCCTATCACTAGTTGCCACGGTAAACAGTTTTACATGATTTGGTAACTAACCCAAAACGCTGAAAAATATGAACATAATATCAATTTTCCAGTGTTCTACAACAACCATGCTTTGGGAATTTGTTTTCCGGTGGCAACTTAAAATCTCGAACCAGATCAGAAAGTGTTTCAGTACATTTTTCATTCATTTTATTACTAAAATTAGATTGGCGCTCTTAGCGGCTTGCGGTCCAAATGTGATTATTTTGTGAGCCGCTGACAGCGGCTTGCGGTAGTTAATGTGTTAAGTTTCCCATACTTGGTAGGCAATCTTCTCCCATTCTGCATATGGCCATCGCTGGTACTGTTCCTGGAAAAACTCAATGGAGATACCAAAAACCTCAGACTGAACACCGCTTTCTTTAAACTTCAAGTTGATGTCTGAAAGTGTACAAAGAAGAGAAATTTTAAATATTTTTTTTTTTACATTAAGAGCTGTGAAAGCTGTAGGCTATTTATTATCTGTCCAGGTGGTGGATGTTACTGGAGTTTTTTGCATGTATCATCTTTGGGTTTTGCTCTGGCTGTGTCATCTTTATCTTGAACACAGAGTACGCCTCTGGACAGCAGCGGGAAAGCTTGGGCTTTGACAAGTTATGTCTGTAAATTCTGTAAGTACACAGTGTTGTGTTGCATTTTTTCATAAATTAATTTGGGTTAATTTGACATTCTCGGGCAACCTGAACCTGAGGAGTGGCCCCCCCCCGGATCTTTTTAAAATGCCGGATTTGTGTTTTGGTTATAACACAGAAAATGTACCTGCCTCTGCGACGACAATCACGGGACAACCACTTCTTTTAGAATCCTGTGGGCAAACTAAAATTATAAAAATGAGAAGAATGACAATGCCTGAACACGTTCCAACAGCTGCATCAAAAATTCTGCTCCAGAAAACAGTGGCGCGCCAACGCGGTAAATTTAAAAATGCGCTCCGAAATCCATGCCGGAAATCTGAAGGAACCGGATTATCGATGGCCGGATTTTTGAATGTCAACTGTAACCTAAAGTTACGCAGTGTAACTAAACTGTGGTCCTTGCACCAAACGTTACACAGTGTAACTAAACTGTGGTCCCTGCACCAAACGTTACACAGTGTAGCTAAACTGTGGTCCCTGCACCAAAAGTTACACAGTGTAACTAAACTGTGGTCTCTGCACCAAAAGTTACACAGTGTAGCTAAACTGTGGTCCCTGCACCAAAAGTTACACAGTGTAACTAAACTGTGGTCCCTGCACCAAAAGTTGCACAGTGTAACTAAACTGTGGTCCCTGCACTGAAAATTACACAGTGTAACTAAACTGTGATCCCTGCACCAAACGTTACACAGTGTAGCTAAACTGTGGTCCCTGCACCAAAAGTTACCCGAAGAAAGCCAGTAGAGTTATTTCTGCATAAAAAATAACAGTCTGTAACTACATTGTATGCTCAGTACAATGCAGGATCACTTTAAACCCAGTTAGAGGTTGGACCCCAATTTTGCAGATTCCCCCATTTTCATGTGCATACATTTTTGCAGTTTAGCATTAAAAACTCAAAATATTTGGATGAAATCTTTATATTTGTCATTCAAAGTAAAAGATGAACGTGATTAGTATATCTTTACTTATTTTCACTCATTCACATGTGTGATAATTGTTTGTACTTAAACTAGTTGCCCTTCTTGTTGCTGATTTCTGTCAAATTCACTTACAACGCTGCGTCAAAGTTTGGACCCAGCCTTCCATGTTATATAGGGTCTATAGTGTATTAGTATCCTCCTTATTTGAAGCCTGCACACAGCAGTTATGTGCTTTTGTTGTGCTATTTTCTGTGGTAGCATTTTACATGATGATGCTGCCTGCCCCTTGCAAAACCTCGTCGTAGTTACCTTGTTCAACATGCCTGATGGGGCAGTAGTACTATTCTTTCTTTGTGTTTTCAGAGACTCTCGGAAACTACTATCTTTTCAGTTCTGACAGTTAAATGAAAGCAGTTGCTTTTGTGTTTAGTTACTGAATTTACAGCTTTGTGTTGTCTGCTTATGTTCCGTATCATATTCTCCTCAGGATGTAGCCGAGCTGCCATCATCCAGAGAGGAGCAGGTCAAATATGCAAGTGGCGTCATCTACGGTGGAACCCGCAGCGCTGGCACAATGTAAGAGTGCACATATACAGGGTGACTGAAAAAGTGATGTCCTGTTTTCAGAATGCTACATTCCCACTTACATCCACTGGATATACATGAAACAAACATGAAAAGAAAGAGCAAAAAATGCCATTTAACAAATACGTTTTTATTTTATTTATTTTTTTATTTTTTTATTCCAGAAACAAAATAACATCTAAAATGACCCTTAAACTGAATGAACAAACTTTATTTTTAAAGGGTTAAGAATTTGGCACACAGGCCCATCTGACATTCTGCCCTTCCTCTCTCTCTCATCATGTATACTGTATCCTTTCATCCTCACATTTACTTTAAGCATTATTTAGGCATTTATCATTATAAAGGTAATATACCATCATACATTTGCAATAGCCGTCATAATCAAAGTATGTTTTTAAAATAAATTATATTTTTTAAAAATTAAGTGAAAGAAAAAAAAAACGAAACAAACAACCAAACAGACTGTCAAAAAGTGAACTCTTCATAAAGTAAATTAGACAATGATTTGAGACATAATCAGATTATGATGGCGTGTTATAAGAACTCATGAAATATTCAAACAGTCTGCTATGGAATGACTAGGCACTCAGTGTGTTTTCCAGCGTATGCGAGAGATTTGACCAGACGTGAGCGGCTTTGAGTCCCATTGTAGATACTGCCGTAGGGAGTGAGATTTGTCCATACAGTATATTAGATAATAATTAATGATATTATAAGAGACAGCTATGAAATCATGTGATGTACAAACCTGATCTTATGTTTAGTTCTAATGTTAATGTGTCATAGCATTTTATGTAATAAAATGACAGCTAACTATCTTTAATTTGACGTTTTTTTTTTCATAAAAATAAGTTGGATTGGAGGGAAGAAATAACAGTTTAAAAATTGGAAGTGACTTCTCAATCACCCTATATTCTAGGAGTTGTTCATACCCTCAAAGAAATGCTGAGTGGCGTTTGTGCAGATAAACTTTCTCACTGGGAAATACCTCATTCAGATAGATGTACCACATCATTCACGAGCCAGGCAAACACCATGACTTTGGTTAAGCATGTGTGAAAAGTTCTGTGACGTACAGAGTGACAACCTCAGCTGCAGAAATGATAAATTCACCATGGTAACCAAATCATTTAGAAACCTCTTTCTTCTTACTCTTTGGTCCTTGACCCCTGACTGACAAAGCAGTGACCATCACGCCTGATGACGTTGTGTAGGGGAGCAGCAAACTGTTTCCACTTTGCTCGATCGGCAGCCGTTTCATGTGGTGGCCTAGCTCTTGTTTCATGCTTTGCATCTCTGATTCTACAGTTCTCCGCCAGGTTGAAGTTTCTCATTTCCATTGTAATCTGTGTCAGTTTTCCCATCTCATTCATAGTTCTTACATTCCAAAATTCCTATTTTGGTTTCGTGTTTAGCGGTCAGGATGTCCGTTTTCATGTCAGTGGCTTCCTTCTTTCACCACTGGCAGTCTCAGAATCCAGATTTCTGTCCTGCAGCAAAGCATGTTCATCTGTTGCCGTTTCCATAACATGTTTCTTTTTTTGTTTTTTTACATTGACAGTATCAGCCCTGTGTAAAACCACCCCACCCCTCACCTGGAGGGCTAGGGTGCCTGCTTTTGTCTTACCCAGACAGACCTGTCCAGAAACCTGTGTTTTCTTAGAAACATTAAGCTACAGAAACTTCTGTGACATTATGAACAAGTCAACTTAAGAAAATCGTTTAAATAGCCATTAAAGATTGGGAAGACATGGAAAGATCTTGAGCTGATGGCACAGGGCAGGAAGATTTGGCATACGTTTGTTGACAGCCTATGCTCCTTGGGGAACCGAAGAGAAATAAATGAATGATGATATGTGTTATGTGGCTAAAAATTACAAGAGATATTAACGTTGAGGCCTTTATGTAACTTTTTTGTAACTATAATATTAGTCAGTGTTTGTTGAAGGCTGAAATATTTTCTTTTTTAATAGAATGCCTCCATCAAATTCCGTCGTAGACACTACTACTGCCCCGCACCTTGTCTCAACAGACGTAGATGAAGGAAAGATATCTTCTGTGCGCCGGACATTTTGTTTGTTTGTCCTGTTTGACCTCATTCTCATATTTATTTTATGGGTTATCTACACCCAGGTGAGGAAGGATTGCTTGTCTGTATAATATGTAATATGAATCTTGCTTTCTTGATTTGTATGTTTATTACTTTGCAGTTTGGTCTTTTTTATTTTAACTAAGTTGATAGTGACTCCTGTAGTTCCAGGAGATCTCTCAAGAAGTAAAGAAAGAATGAGACTACTGCTTCTCCCTCAGGGCATGTTTTACCTGCACAGAATCGTACATGCCACACCCTAGAGATGAAAAACCTGTACAAAAAATCTGAAAAACCTGTACCAAAATCCGGAAACCTGTACAAAAATCTGAAAAACATGTAGCCTACAAAAAATATTTAAAAAAGAACCATACAATGGAGAAAGATTCATACATCGACTATTTTGTTCTTTGAGAAATCACAAGAGCATTTTTTTTCGCACGGGCGAAAAGTGTAAGTTATTGTTAACTGCATTTGTCTTCTTTGTACATTTGGTACAATTCTTCACATTGGATATAATAGGAAACTCAATACAGAGCGTTACAACAGGAGGCGGTCTCATCATTGCAAGGGTTCCCTCTGTCGGCGAAATGTTTAGGCCCATCTCCACTTTGACTTAAGCTGTGAACCCATCATGTCTCAAGTCCGTGACAAGATGAACTAGATCTAGTGTGTGTTTAGGTTATGGGTTTCCTACAAAGTCACAAATTTTAACAAAAGTATACTGTATTGACTACCTTCTACTTTTGATCTGTCATCAATAGTATTAGGCCTAAGTCTTTCCCTGGATTAACTTTCATCATTGTTGAAGTCAAAATCAGGCCCGTATTCAATACCCATTTCTGATTCAACCGCTTCTTCATCTTATTGATCAAATACAAGTCACCTCTCAGCTCCCAAAGCAAGATTCCAAGGACTGAAAAGCAATGACTTAAAAAAAATTTGCTAAAAATAAAAATATCGATAGATTCAGAAAACAGTTTAAGACAACGGAAGCTTCTCTCATACCGGAAATACTCAGATCTTCCTAAACAGAGTTATCACTCTCAATTTTGGATGGTAGACTTTGTGCACTGGAATTTTTGACCAGATCAAATTGTAAAGGCTGTAGACGCGTCCATAGTTTCTCCACCAACATATAATATTCTTGGAAACTTAGGACCGTCTCAGACCAGTAGGTCTGTTTGTTTCTGGCAGGTTAAACACCTAGACCAGGGCCGTATAGATCGTTTAACACTAGTAGAATAGGGTTTGGGAAGAAACCCGTTTGTTGGTATTATTTATTTTGCTCAGTAGATATTTAGCACAAGACATGTCATAACCTGAGTCGGTTTTTCTTATTTTCTGTTATAAAATGATCCTTTTGATCAAAAATCCGATCATCTAAAAGGTTCAGAACTACTTTCGACATTTGCAAAATTTAAGCAAGTGGTAATATCACGAAGTTCAACTTAAACTGGCAACGCAAATAATCGAAGTGCCAACAATATTTAATTGTCCTTTTATTTTCATTAGACCAACACCAATGGTGGTTTGATTAATGATGAATGCGGGTGGTGAAATGTTGATTTCAGTCTGGGTGATAATGTCTCTTAGTCTTAGAAGGTCAGCCCTGAGTACGGGTAACACGTACTACTTGGCATGTATGCAGAATAGAAGGATTGAAATAGTGTGAGAAGATACCAATACCGAACTGATGGAAAGAATACCACTGGAACAAGATACGAAGAGGCAACCATGGCATTGGATAAGACACTCATTAAGGAAACCTGTTGATAGCATTTGTCCGTTTATTCGAACCCCAGGGTTTTGAGTTTTTAACTCTTTATCCTTATGCAATTGGGGGTGAGTTCCAGAGCTTACTTGCAAACCCAGAGGGTTTCCCCAACTCAGCGGGTCCAGCATTGGTAGCATTCCAGACCCACTAATTGGCGGATGATGCAGTGTCATGAGTTAGATGGTCCTCTGCCCTAGAGGGAATCGAGTTGATAACATTATAGGGTAGTCCTTGTTCTGGAATCTTCTGGGTAAGTGAAATAGAGGGAGGCCAAGAAACAAGAGAATTAGACATGAAGGAGATAAAGAAGACAGAGACCGTGAACGAATGGCGCCGGACATGAGATCTTGATGCATATTTTTTGAGAGCCTGTACTGCATGAGGAGCAGAAAATAATGAATAAACTGTAAAATGAAGAAAGATAACTGCTGACGTAGTGGGCAAGTAAGGCCATCCTAAAATTACGACCCCTGACAGCTCTGTCTTGTCGTAAATTAAGCTTTAGTTGTTCTATGTCAAACCTGTTGATAGCATTACTAGGCAGTCTTTGTTCTGGAATCCCCAGGGAAAGAGAGGCAGAGGTAGACCAAAAAAAACACGGAGAAGAGAACTAGATACAGAAGTGAAAATGATGAGGAAAACATGGAAAGAACTTGAGCGGATGACACGTGAGTGGAGGACTTGGATTGTGTTTGTTGAAGGCCTATGCTCCCTGGGGAGCTAAAGGATTTTGATTGATTGTTCTATGCCACTGATGACTTTACCCTTTGTTCATATTATTCACTCTGCCATTACACAATGAATATGTGTGATGTAGTATAATGAAGGCCTTTTCATAGCCTGCAGTTCCAATGTAAAGTGGCGACTTCATTTACAAACTCTGTTTTGCTGTTATCTGCAGTGTGGCTGTCTGGTGTGTACAGAATCTGTTTTGTCAAAAACTGGCATTTTCTTTCTGTAAATGCCTATCTTATTTAATGCAACAACTCTTTGTCAATGGAAGTAAGAAAGAGAGTTTTTCAATGTTATATAGAACTTCTTCTTCTTTGTACACTCTCAGACATCCACTTGAATGTTCTCAAAGAAAGCAGTAGTCAGTTTGAGGCTATTTGAATCCCCATAAAGCTTTTCCACGAAAGGAGCTGGCGTCGGCCATATGCACTTTCTCTGTACCACATATAATTGGATATAGAACCAATCCAGAAATATGGAAGGACAATTAGTCAACAAGTAGGAAAAGCACTAGAGGCCACAGAAATGTAATTTTGCAGAAGAATGTTAAAAATAGCATGAGCAGATTAAAAAGAGTAATGAGAATATTCTGAAATAGGCCAATAGACAAAGGCAGCTATTCATCAAGTTAGAACAAAGGCAGCTATTCATCAAGTTAGACAGAAGCAATCCACTTTCATTGGGCATGTTGTGAGAAGAAGAAAGCTGGAATATATCATAACAACAGGAAAGATTGAAGGAAAAAGATATAAGGGAAGACAAAAGAGCAAATACTGAACAGTTTGACATCATGGCGTGGAAAGAAATCAACAATAGAATTGATAAACAGTACTGGAGACAGGAAGTTGTGGTAGCATGATCACCTAGGCCACCAGACATGGTACTTGAAGAAGAAATGCCTATCTATGGTTTATTTTAATCTTTCAAGACTAATATTGTTTAATATTTTACCTCCCACTGAGGCATATTGGGAATATGGTGTTAGGCCCATATTTTCTTGACCATCGACACACTAGGGGTGATGTGGTCAGCATCATGCCGGCCGCCTTAACCTTCCCAGAGTTGTTCTGGTACCCATTTCATGAAATATTTTACCTGGAACTGAAAATATTGTTTAACATATTACCTGGCACTGATAGTATTGTTTAATATTTTACCTGGCACTGATAATATTGTTTAATATTTTACCTGGCACTGATAATATTGTTTAATATTTTACCTGGCACTGATAATATTGTTTAATATTTTACCTGGCACTGATAATATTGTTTAATATTTTACCCGGCACATTTTACCTGGCACTGATAATATTGTTTAATATTTTACCTGGCACTGATAATATTGTTTAATATTTTACCTGACACTGATAATATTGTTTAATATTTTACCTGGCACTGATAATATTGTTTAATATTTTACCTGGCACTGATAATATTGTTTAATATTTTATCTGGCATTAATGATATTGTTTAATATTTTACCTGGCACTGATAATATTGTTTAATATTTTACCTGGCATTGATGATATTGTTTAATATTTTACCTGACACTGATAATAATGTTTAATATTTTACCTGGCACTGATAATATTGTTTAATATTTTACCTGGCACTGATAATATTGTTTAATATTTTACCCGGCACTAATAACATTATTCTTCTGTAATTTGTAGGCTCATGCAAATCTCCTGTCTCTAGCAACTTGACCTTCTTCTTCATTCACTTTCAGACGTCAACTTGAATATGTTGAAAGAAAGCAGCGGTCAGCTTGAGGTTCTTGATATCTCCGTAGAGTTTTTACAGGAATGTTACTGGTGACGGCCATATGCACTTTTTCTGTTCCTCATATCTTGGGCACCTTTGAAGTAGATATTCAGCAGTCATTTTACCGGTGCCACAGTTACACTAGTCAGTAGTTCCTATCTTTAGCTTGTTGAATAGATGGCATCCCAATCTGTTGTGGCTTGTGTGAAGTCTGAAGATTACCACTTGTTCACTTCTGCTAAGCTGGTAATAAGCATCATTTTGTTGGTGGCTTAGATGTTCTGCTTACCACTAGCTCCTGCATCTGTTCTTGATAAAACTCTTGGCCTCTTCATAAGTAACGTTTGTGTCAAGTTGAGTTGGAAACTTGACCAGTTATCCTTCCTTCAGTCTGGTTGTATTTCTTCTCTCTCCCAGACTTGGCGTAAACATCTACATGTTTCTGTTACACAGTGGACATTGTAATAAATATTTCCCTGTTTCCCATTAGTATAATACTCTTTCTCTGCACTCTTCTGTTAACAGTAGATGTTATAACAACTATTTCCCCTTTCGCTCACTACTGTAAACCTCTACATTTTTCTCTTACACAGTATACTTTATGTTAGCTACTTCCTTGTTTATTTCTGACATAATAGTCTATACCCTTTGTAGTTCCCACAGGTCTCCGAGGAGACACAGATTGCTCACTCAGACATTTCACTGAGACTGACAGCATCATCATGTGAAACAAATTGCTGCAGAAACTACTGTTGTAAGAGCTTGTGTTTTGATGTAGGCTTCCTCACGGGGGCAATCAGCAGTGGTGGATCCATGCGACAGAAGGAATGAACAAAGGATGTGATGATGATAATGATGATGATGATTCTTTTCCATACTTCCTATTTGCAAAATAAACATCACAATCTGCAGCTTCCAGTTACATTTTAAACATTTTATTTAGAAAACATCGGTCCTCATGTTCTAGACTTCACTTTCACACATCAAACATGCACGTAATACACCACACATGTGCACTGTGTGCTGATGTCTGTGTAGAAGCTGACCTGTAATATTCATTTTATTTGTGACAGCTGTTTGGAGAAGTTGGCTTCCGTGAATTTGAGAAACAAGTCGAGGATTATAACTTCAGGACTTCTCTTTTTGACACTGTGGTAAATATATGTCCTTTATTAGTTTTTTTTTTTAATGAATAATAATAATAATTGGTTTTGTAAACTGTCATGACATCAGAGATCACTTTTTCTTGTTGGTTTATGTTAAGCAGTGGTAATATTAGCAGAAAGCTTTCTCTCACGGCTGAGTTATCATGTTCTGGAATTGAAACCTCGTCACACTCCAGTCAACCCAGCTGTAAAAATGGGTACCTAAAAGCAGCAAGGAAGCGAAAACTGGTAACCCCCCACTCATATAGCAGGACCTATTGTGGTGAAGTCTCTAGCATTTCACTTCTCTACAGCAATCTCTGCTACGGGACTTCCTTTACCTGTGAACGTCTGATTAGCTAAGCAGTTGGGGCACTTGATTCTCGCAGCAAAGTTACCTGTTAGCATTACTCTCCTGGCCTAGCCAGCTGTAAATTGATAGCTAACTCCGCTTATGAGTTAAGGAAGGCTAAGGCAGCAAGGTTGGGAACTGCTCTCACCCCACTGTTTAAAGTTGGACGTAGTGTAGTAAAGTCTCTAACACTTCCTTCCCCTGCAGCAGTATCTGTTAAGGGACTACCTTTACCCTTTAAGGGAAAGGAGGATTTGTTACAATACCTTGTTTTAAAAAATTGAGCACAACTGGTGAATACTTCTTGAAGATACTGATGAGTGTAATTGTGGCACTGATAAAATGACTGCTGAACATCTGCTTCAATAGTGCCCAGCGTATGAGGAACAGAGAAAGTGCATATGGCCATCACCAGTACCATTCCTTGGAAAACTCTTCAGAGATATCAACAGCCTCAAGCTGACTGCTGCTTTCTTTGGATATATTCAAGTTGACGTCTGAGGGTGAACGAAGAAGAAGAAGTAACTAACATTGTTTGTTAATGGGAGGGGAGAAGGAGGGTTTATTGAATGAGTTTTTAAACTGATTTAATTCTAGAGTGGCTGCCAGTGATGCACGTAGGATGTTTGTCCTTGTGATTATTCACCCTGGTTAGGACTTTTTTGTCCTTCATCCTGGTTAGGACTTTTATGTCCTTCATCCTGGTTAAGACTTTTATGTCCTTCATCCTGGTTAGGACTTACGCTTGCTATTTTCACTCACAATGCTGTTTATCAGTCTTTAATTTTTATATTACGCAGGTATGTTAGTGGATCACCTAAAATATAAAAATTAACATTAAGAACTGACCAGTTAATGTGGAAACTGATGACAAGTGCCAGTGGAATATGAGATACGAAGAAAGTGCTGGAGGTGGATAGGACACACATTGAGAAAAGCTGCTGATAGGACACACATTGAGGAAAGCTGCTGATAGCGTTACCATGCCGTCCTTGCTCTGGAACCTCCAGGGTAAGCGAGAGTGGAAGGAAGACCCAAAGAATAAAGTACACTTGGAGATGAGAACTAGAGACAGACATGACAGGGATAGAGAGGACATGGAAAGACCTTGAGCTGATGGCACTGGACAGGAAGGCTTGGCATGTGTGTTGAAGGCCTATGCTTCTTTGGGAGCTGAAGGCCGATGAAGACTGACCATTTACATATTTAGGAGGTATTTGTTAACAGCAGGAACCATTGAAATGTAATTTGTAATATTCTTGTTTTTCTCGTTACAGATGCTGTCTGCTGTTAGATTTACCTTTCTGATTTTAACCTATGCCCTGTTCCGGATTAAGCACTGGTGGATGGTAGCGGTATGTGTTTTTGAATCAGTAATCTCATATTGCACTGATTTAAAGAAGTCAGTTGGATTCTTTATGAAAATATCATCACCAACCTTTAGTTCTCCAATGAGCATAGGCTTTCAACAAACACATGCTGAGTCCTCCTGTCAACATGCTGAGTCCTCCTGTCACATGCTATAAGCTCAAGTTCTGTTCATGTCATCCTCATCATTTTCACTTCTGTCTCCAGTTCTCTTCTCTGTGTTTTTTTTTTAAATTTAGTTGGCAACCTAGACTCCTCTCGACTTTCTCTGGGTTACTTCATATGAGCCTCATTACCAGAGGACCTTCTTCTGTCTTGGATGGTCTGTGTTGTGTTGAAGTTTTTATGGTTTAAAATGTCTGCAAGATGGGGGTGACTGGCTCAGTGCTCAACCCTGCCTTAGTCACTTTTTACAACATGCATAGTAGGTTACAATGTTACTATTTGCTCCGCTAGTCACACACATGACAGCATCATGGTCTGAGATATTTCTCACAAAAGACAGATCAGCCTGAAATATCTATTAAAATAGCAAAGACAATGTAATTATGTACTGAAATAATATGAGATGTAAGAAGGTAAAATAAGAGGCTATTGAAATAACATAAGTTGTAATAAGATAAAATAGGAGGCTATTGAAATAACACAAGATGTAAGAAGGAAAAAAGTAGGCTGTTGAAATAACATGAGATGTAAGCAAATCGGAAGCTGTTGAATTAATATAAGATGTAAGCAAATTGGAAGTTGAAATAACATAAGATGTGAGCAAATAAAGTAGGAAATAGTGGAAGTGAAAAAAGATGTTGGGAAATAATATAGGAAAACATTGAAGTAAGCAAATAAAATATCTTGCATCTTATGTTACTGCAACTGCTTCCTATTTTATTTGCTTCTGTTGCTTCCCACTTCATGGCTGTCTTTATTTCAGGTCTGTACAGCCATGACCTGTGCTCTTCTTATAACCAAGATCTTCCTGTTTGATGTGAGTACTTCTGTGTAGTTTACATGTTTATGTTTGATGTAAGTACTTGTGTCTAGTGGAGGTGTTCTGGTTTGTTTGATGTCAGTACTTCTGTCTATCACAAAAGTCCCTGTTTGGTGTTAGTACTTCCATCGAGCATAAATGTCACTGTTTGATGTTAATACTTCTGTCTAGCACAAATGTTCATGTTTGATGCCACTACTTCTGTCTAGCACAAATGTGCCTGTTTAATGTAAGTACTTCTGTCTAGCACAAATGTCCCTGTTTGATGTTAGTATTTCTGTCTAGCACAAATGTCCCTGTTTGATGTAAGTACCTCTGTCTAGCACAAATTTCCCTGTTTGATGTAAGTACTTCTGTCTAGCACAAATGTCCCTGTTTGATGTTAGTATTTCTGTCTAGCACAAATGTCACTGTTTGATGTAAGCACTTCTGTCTAGCACAACAGAAGATGATCTGAGCAGAGTCAGTAAGTTAGTGAATCCAGCATAGGAACAGTGATTATTATGCCCTGGCTTGAAAATTCATATCTGTGAGGAATAATCTGCAGTCACAATTTTTGGCTGTCTCAGTTCCATTATACAATGTTTATTTTATTTATTTGTGTTTTTAGTTATGCAGATAAGTTTCAATTCTTTATCTGGGAACATTTATTTGTAAAGTTCTAATACATTTTTTAATCACCATGTTTTGGAGAGCTTCACAAAATTATGCAAGTCATAATGTCTGCACGCAGCTTGTTTTTCTCACCTTTTGTTTTCATTTTTAACTATTATGTATTTGCTGAGGCTCAGTGTAAGTATTGTTTGTCTTATATTGGGTTGTTGTTATTGTTGCTCAGAATTGGCATCATTGCACTCCGGGCAAACCCATAGGTGCTCAGTCTTCCTCAGCAAATGTCAAAGTATATAAATACTTATTGTATTGGGGTAAATATAGTAATTATAAATATCACATTTGTAATATGATGAGCTAAAAAAAATCTATGGCTCAGATGTAATTCTTCTGCATTCAGTTTGTTAGTCATGCTAAATCTGCGAGCCTATCACCAAGATCAAGTCCACAGACTTTTCCAGGTCCATACAGCAGCCCCATTGCTTCTGCCTCAGCTCCGCACTCATTGGCCAAGATTGACATTGTAGGTCAATGATTTTAAAAAATTGAGTACAACATACCAAGACACACCTCAGTGAGTACAACATGCCAAGACAGACCTCAGCTGCAGTATTTTGAAAATGTTAAGAAAACAAATGTGTTGAAAATTAATAACACTAAAGAGTAATCACTAATGAATGAGAACTTCTGGGGATCACACAGCAAGTGGGTCTAAAAATACACAGGGAGAAGATGAAGACACTGCGAATAAATGCAGGAAATTTTAACATGGCTGTACTTGAAGAAACACTCCTCCTCGATTTAGAATCTTACACATATCTTGGCAACATATAAAAATAATACAAAAGGCTAGAGAAGCTTTCATGCATTGGGAAATATATGAAGATCAAAATAAATCAGGTCCAGTGCAAAAATCAGAATTTTTAATTCATGTGTTTAGTAAGCCCTATATTATGGCTCTGAAACGTGAACAGCAACAACAAAAATCAACTGAAAAGCTATAGACTTTCATAAACAGATGTTTGTGTAGAATGGAAGGATTGAAGTGGTATGACAAGATCACTAATATGAGATAAGAAGAAGAAGACGCTGGAAACGGAGGTGACACACTTTGAGGAGACCTGTTGATAGCATTGCAAGGCAGTCCTTGATCTAGAATCCCTGGGGTAAGAGAGGTAGACGGAGATCGAAGAAAACATGGGAAGAGAATTGAAGACAGACATGAAGGCAACATGGCATGGGACAGGAAGACTTGGCTTAAGTTTGTTGTATGCTCCTTGGGGAGCTCAAAGGTGATGATTGTGATAATAATGACTGTGGAGCAAGTGAATCTTTTGTGTGATCTTGTTTTCAGATATTAGATCCTGACGCTGGAGTTGCAGGTTGTGGAGATATTTTTTTTAGTTAAAAACATGTTGGATTGACAGTATTATTTTTTTGTTTAGATTTGAAAATGTCTGGCATGAGTTGAAAGTATTTTTATTGAGCTGAACGTAATAATTTTTTGAGTTGAGCATATTTGTATTGAGTTGAAAATGTTTTACTTTTTTATTTATTATTTTTGTTTTGTAATTGTGTTGAAAATATTTATTTTGAGTTCAACATGTTTTATATTGAGTTGACAATGTTATTTTTTTTTTTATTTTTTTTTTTTTAAACTGCGTTGACCATA
Organism: Oreohelix idahoensis; assembly: GCA_024509875.1. Taxonomy (NCBI): domain Eukaryota; kingdom Metazoa; phylum Mollusca; class Gastropoda; order Stylommatophora; family Oreohelicidae; genus Oreohelix; species Oreohelix idahoensis. The sequence goes on from JAMPIV010012419.1 coordinate 89,957, forward strand.
TTTGTGTTGAGTCGGACGTATTTATTTTAAGTTGATGCATAAATTGAAAATCTTCTCATTTTTTTTTTTTTTAAATTGTGTTGAATTGAAAGATGTTATTGTTCAGTTGAATTTTTTGTTTTGAGTTTAAAATATTTGGGATGAGTATAAAATATGTTTGTGTGGAGTTACACATGTTTATACTGAGTTGAAAATTCATATGTTAAGTTGAGCATTCGTTCTGAGTGGGAAATGTTCAATGATATGAAAATATTTGCTTTCAGTTGAAAAAAAATCAGTGCTTTGTATTGAAGATGTCCGTGTTGAGTTTAGCATAATTGTGGTGCGATCGTACAAGCAAAAACTGCTCAGCTGCCAGTTTGTGAAATCTAACTAATCTAATGCCATTCTTTCCCCCCCCCCCCTTTTTTCTTTCTCTGTGTATATGTTAGTGCATGAGAGAGATGGGGGGGAATGAACTAAAGTTCCTGCACCGTATCAGTCAATACCCTTCAGCTCCCCCAGAAGCATAGGCCTTCAACAAACACATGCCAAGTCTTGCTGTCACGTGCCGTCAGCTCCAGGCCTTTCTATTTCTTCCTCTTCATTGTAATTTCTGTCTTCTTTATTTTCACAGTTGGTCCATAGTCGTATCCTCTTTAGAGTTAATAGTACTGCTTTTGTTTTACGTGATCAGGTTTGCCCACCACGTGCAGAAACACGTATTAGTCTCCTTTTATGACGTGCTTGAGGTAGCAGTAGTGCTTTTCTTTCTCTGTCTCCTCAGAGACACCTCCCCGCCCCGGCCCCTTCTCCCCCCCCCCCCCCCCCGAACTATATAAGGCATTAATTTTACAATTGCCCTAACATTATGGTATCTACGCAGCTTCTCCAGTGTTCTGTTATGTGTACATTTACTCTCTTACAGCTGTTTTTTTTTTTTTTTACTCTAGAGTTAGTTGTTTACACAGCTAAATAAATATCTATTAATAAATAAATATAAATTACCTATATGTAATTCTTGTCCTTATCACCTATTTGTAACTGTGGCTGATGAAGGGTAAAACCTGAAACGTCCCTTGTTTCATGTGAACCGTTAATTTGTAGAACTGATTCAATACCATTTTATTGATTTATATACTTAAATTGTTTACACAGCTAATACAGTGTAGTTAGTTGCTTACATAGTTAAAGTAGTGTAGTTAGTTGTTAACACAGCTAATGTAATATTACATATCTACGCAGCTGCTCCAGTGTTCCATTGTGTATACATTTACTCTCTTACAATGCATGGAAGCATATCTGGAGTCATGCCTATATGACTACCAGCTAAGCACAATGCTATAGTAGACAGATGGGGAAGTGAACCTCTGTCTGTAATGCTATTTACACCCTCACTGACTCTCGAAATGATCCAAACATTTCGAAGGAATCCCCCTGTGGTGAAACGTGTTGAGAACCCAGAATTGCTCTAAGCTTGGAGGAGGCACCTGAGCACTAGACGTAAGTCTGGCTTTACCTGGTTGCCTGCATGCAGGAGGATCTCACTATGGGCCCCGTGATAGGCAGGGGAGCTGAGAAGTGGCTCTGTGTAGGGCGTGCCAATTCCTTTGGAGAGCCCAGAACCAGAGCACATTATTTTAGCTCTGCATATTTGGATGGTGGGGAATGCACAGTATGCCACGCACTTCTTCCTCCTAGCTTTGGATCAGATATGATCCTTTAAATGCAAGCTAGGCTGGAGAAACTGGAGCTCATGACTTCAACTCAACACATTTCAGAATGGTAGAAAATTCACAGGAAAAGCCTAGATCTACAGTGTAGATAATATCAAGGAGTCTTACTTGGTATTGGCTGCTAAAGAACAAGAAGCTCAGCAGCCCTAGTTAAACAACAAGCACAGCTAATGTAGTGTTACATATCTAAACAGTTGCTGTAATGTTACATTATCTATAATTACTTTGTTTACACAGCTAATGTATAAAAGTAGACATTCAAAAATCCGGCAACCTCCGGACCTGAGGAGTGCCGGATTTTTGAAAATGCCGGATTTTTTATGGTTATATATTCTGTATATATTTAACAGAAAATGACTACCTATACACTTTATCTGCGATCGACAATGCACGATGTTTACGTTTTACACCACTTCTTTTATTTGCTGAATCCATAATGGGGCTAAACAGCAGCAAATAAATGATAAAATGAGCAGGAATGCCTGTTAACACGTGCAAGCAAGACCCAACAGCTGCATCAAAACATAAACTGCTCCAGAAAACAGTGGCGCGCCAACGCAGTAAATTTAAAAATGCGCTCCGAAATCCATGACGGAAATCTGAAGGAACCGGATTATCGATGGCCGGATTTTTGAATGTCAACTGTATTACATATCTACACTGTTGCTGTAACGTTACATTATCTAAGTTATTTGTGTACACAGTAATGTAGTGTTACATATCTACATAGTTGCTGGAATGTTACATTATCTAAAGTTACTTTGTTTACAAAGCTAATCTAGTGTTACATGTCTGCACAGTTGCTATAATGCTACATTATCTAAAATTACCTTGTAAACACAGCTAATGTAGTGTTACATATCTGCATGGTTGCTAAAATGTTACATTATCTAAAGTTTTGTGTTTACTCAGCTAATGTAGTGTTACATATCTACACAGTTGCTGTAATGTTACATTATCTAAAGTTATTTGTTTACATAACTAATGTAGTGTTATACATCTGCACAGTTGCTATAATGTTACATTATCTAAAGTTATTTGTTTACACAGCTAACGTAGTGTTACACATCTCCACAGTTTGAAGGTACCAGAAGCAGCAGCAACCCACTGAGCTATTGTCTCATCATAATCTCTTTCGTGTTAGCCTGGCTTGAGACCTGGTTTCTTGACTTCAAAGTCCTGCCGCACGAGAAGAAATTGCGGGAGAGAATTGCTCACAGTCATGCTAGAGGTAAAGTGACTGATTGTTATCTGTGACTGAGAAGATGCATATAGGTTTGGGCATACATGTTGTTCCTGGAGGCTTCTGAGGAAGCAAAAAAAGAACAGGACTACTGCTTCCTCAGACATGATGTCAGAGGTAACTGATACTAGATTGTGAATGGGGCTGGCAACTTCATCATGTAAAATAAGTTGCTAAATACCTGATGACTATAAAATATGGAAGGGAATAGAAATGGTGAAACTAAACATAAGAGAAATTGGTTCTAGCCTCAGGAAAGGAGGAAGAAAGCACACATCATAGTGAAGCTATGGCTATTCTTTTTCAATCACCTTTCAACTCCCCACGAAGCATAGGCCTTCAACAAACATATTCTAAGTCTTCCTGTCCTGTGCCATCAGCTCAAGGTCTTTCTGTGTCTTCTTCATCCCCTTCATGTTTGTCTCCTGTTCTCTTCTCTGTGTGTTCTTTGGTCGTCCTGTGCCTCTAATGCCCTGGGAATTCCAGAATTGTTATAGCGCATGAGTGCTTTGGAACAAGCATCCTGTAAGGGAACAGGGTGATTTGGTGGCCCTAAGGAGCAAAAAGGGGAAATGATATGTGAGCCCCAAATTGTTGAGGGGGGGAGAGGAGGATCTTTGAGCAGACGAATAAAGAATAATACTACTGCTTCCTCTGGCATGTTGTGAAAGGCTACTAATGTGAGGTTGGCAGTCTCATCATGACGAACAGATTGATGCAGAAATAACCATTACAGGAATGTTGGTTCGATGCAGGAAAAGGAGATGAATATATGTGAGTGAGATGTTAAATTTACACATGTGTGTGCTGGGGTACAAGTATGGAGCCTAGAATAGTAATACTGTGCCCTGCCAGGAATGTCATTTTTTTTTTTTTTTTTTTTAACCAGCGGCACATGGGCTTTCAGCCCTTCGGCCCAATGACATATCATTGCGAGGCTGGGGAACCTGAGGACTTTCCTTCCAACCCGGTCAGGAGCTTCGCTCCTTCCCATCCACAGAGGGTTTATCACAGGAGCCGTTCAGGCTATTCAGTCAAATTTCCGGCCGTAAACATTTCTTCAAACGCCGACGCCCGGGTTTGAACCATGAACACCTGGTCGCCAGTACAACGCCGAAGCCATTACACCAGCGCGGCTCCGTCAGGAATGTCATAGGTGACCCCATTCTGTCTGCAGCAAGTAATTCAAATAATTCATCTTGGCTGTCTTTAATGAAGAAGATAGTCTATTTAGGAGGTTAATGTTGCAGCCCATAAAAGCCTACAGGGGTTTTGTCTGCCAAGTCACTTTTTTTCTTGTACAAAAATATCCGTAGCGGTTTAGTTTGGTTTTTAAGGACTATCTTCATTGCACACGAACAACGCCATCAGTGCTCCGATCTCCTCCCTTAGATCACACAAGGAGGATCTCAGCGCAGTGCACAAACTCCATAGCACCAGCAAGAATCCCAATGTGTGTATATAATGTATAGGAATCACATATTCTATAAATATGTTTGTGGTGGGTTTGTTTCCTAATTTTTAAATTTTGCCAGGGCAGTGGCCTGATAAGCCTACTCTTTATGATTTCCAACTGCCGTGGGATTTTTAATGTGCGCAACTTGCACACAGGACCTCCTATATTTTTGCCCTTATCCGAGAAGGCTAGCATGCGATCTCACTACCCATGAGACCAGGGGGGAGGGAGTATGGCGTAATTAGGACCACTGGTTCTGAACAAAATATTTCAATAAATTATAATCCCTCAGTTGGGATTTGAACCTGGTACCTCTTGAATACGAGGTGGACGCCATACCTCTGAGCTACCCCGACCATAGCAGTCACCTTGAAAGTTTGTACTAATGGACAAGGCAAAATTGCACAGATGGTAGTTGAAAAGGGAAACTTAAAAAAATAAAATTAACATCTTATGACTGTGAAAAACAAAATGGAGAAGAATAGAAAGGATTGAACTGAATATAGGAAAAATGGTGCTGACTTCAGGACATTAGGAAGACAGTACACCATAGTCAAGCTGGAGCTCTAATGCTATCAAAGAAAGAGCAGAAAGCATTCATCAGATGAGAAACATTGGGACCCTGAATAATATCAGCAACATTCAAAACTGCCAGAAGGATAAGAAAGATAAGTGTCGTCCAGTATTTTATGGGCCAACTAATGATAAAAAAGAATTGGCGAAAGAAGAAATTTATACTAGACTTCAAAATATCATGGATAAGAAGAGAAGTCAAGACATTACAATTTTGATGAGGAACTCAATGCAAAGTTAGGAATAGACAGTCACGGTTTTGAAGAGATAATGGAAAAACATGGAGTGAATGAAATGAGAAATATTAATAAATTTCTGTGTTTTAGATGAACTTGCTATAGAAGGAGGCATGATTCCACACAAAAGAATAAATACAGCAATATTGATATCACCAGACCACAGAACAAAAAAACTAGTTTTATCATATATGGATGAACAAGAATTTCTGATAATCATTATGTGAGATTAAAGTATGTAGAGGATATGGCATCAGATTACTGTCTTCTAAAAACTGTACCTAGATCTGCTTGCACTGAACCAGGTGCCTATTTTTTGAAGTGCTTATTTTTTAAAGTGTATACACTCATTTATATCTATTGGATATACACAAAACAAATGTCCAGACAAGGTGCAATAACTGCCAGTCAACATAAGTTTTATTGTTTTTTTAGTTTAACAAACAAAATAAAGTAAATTCTAAAATGGCTATTAAACTGACATTACAAGAGACAGAAAGAATTGCGGCAGATTATGAAATATGTGTTGAACAGGCCGAATCCCACATTGAGCTGTAATGTTTATGTGAAAGAGAATTTTATATAATTAAATAACAGTTTAACACGACTTTTCGTGAACAGAGTTCACTCTTAATTTGTTTTACAATCAGCAGACTTAGGGTAGTTTCATCACTTGCAAAAACCATGCCACCGAGAAGACGTCTTGACACCTTACAAAGAATGAGAGGGGTAGCGTGGGTTGAAAGTGGTTTATCTGTCTGTTTATTTTGATGTTTCTTTCGTATAAATTTGTTTGATAGGATTCACAAAATAATTTTTTTTATAGGGAGGGACTTTGTGGGGGTTGCAAGTCAAGGTATGTTCTTGTACCTGCTGCCATCAGTGTTAATCCCTTCATATATTTACAGGCTATGGCTCAACTATTATTGGACCAAGACTACATTTCCCAGCAAGTGATGATATGCAGTCGATCATCACTGAAGACAACCAGTATTACTCTCCACTGGACTCACCAGAAGGTACTTATGTCTTCCAGTTTTTTTTGTATATCACTTTTCTTACAGTTACAAGTGCATCAGTACTAACTTTGTTTCGTTGTAAGCTAGATTTAACTTGCAACACTACTTTGCATGGTATGATAAGATCACTAATGTGGTGCTGATGATAAGAACTAAATAAGCACCAGTGGAACTAGATATGAGAAAAAGACGCTGGAGATGGATAGGACACATCGAGGAACCCTGTTGATTTCATTACCAGGAAGTCTTTTGTTCTAGAATTCCCAGAGAAATAGACGGAGACCAAGGAACACACGGAGAAGACAACTGGTGACAGACATGAAGGGAATAAAGACGACATGGAAAGACCTTGAGCAGATGGCACAGGACAGGAAGACTTGGCATAAGTTTGTTGAAGGTCTATGCTCCATGGATGGATGAAAAGTGATGATTGAATGAACTGCTTTGCATACTGCTAAGGAGGTTATGAAACACATCACTTAAATTACCTTCTACTTAAGTCCTGTGTTTCTGATATTGTTTAGTAGCAGTCTCTTGTGATGTCAGTCCTTACCTCTTGCTTGGTCCGATGTCTTGCTATATCATCTAGACAAGTTTTCCTGCTTGATGGTCTATATAATTTTACTGCTGGATAATCTGTACAACTTTCTTGCTGGGTTTTTCTAGACAACTGTCATGCTGAGTAATCTATATAACTTTCCTGCGGGGTGATCCATATAACTTTCATGCTGAGTGATCTACATATTTTTCCTACTGGGTGATCTATATAACGTTCTTGCTGAGGGGTCTGCATAATTTTCCTACTGGGTAATCTGTAAAACTTTCCTACCGGTGATCTATATAACTATCCTACTGGATGATCCATATAACTGTCCTGCTGGATGATCTATATAACTTCCCTACAGGTGATCTATATAACTTTCTATCTGTGATTTATATAACTATCCTGCTGGATGATCTGTATAACTTCCCTACAGGTGATCTATATAACTTTCTACCTGTGATTTATATAACTGTTCTGCTGGATGATCTGTATAACTTCCCTACAGGTGATCTATCTAACTTTCTACCTGTGATCTTTATAACTATCCTGCTGGATGATCTATATAACTTTCCTACCAATGATCTACATAACTTTCCTACCAGTGATTTCTATAACTATCCTACCAGGATCTATATAACTTTCCTTCTGGGTAATCTATATAACTTTCCTACCGGTGATGTATATAACGTTCATGCTGAGTGATGTACATAATTTTCCTACTGGGTGATCTATATGTCTTTCCTGCTGAGTGATCTACATAATTTTCCTACTGCGTGATCTATATAACTTTCCTGCTGAGTGATCTACATAATTTTCCTACTGTGTGATCTATATAACTTTCATGCTGAGTGATCTACATAAGTTTCCTACTGGATGATCTATATGTCTTTCCTGCTGGGTAATCTGAATATTAGAATTATAGAATTAATTATAGAAGAATCAGTGGAAATGCAATCGCCACTTATTATCACTTTCGTCGATTTTCAAAAAGCCTTTGATAGTCTACACCGCCCATCATTGTGGAAGATACTTACAATCTATGGTTTTCCAACAAAATATGTGAATATAATCAAAGCGCTATATGACAATGCAAGATGTTGTGTTAGAACAAATAATGGGAATAATAATAATAATAATAAATTCTTTAAGCGCCAAACACGGCGCATAAGGCAGAAACCAGTGCTCTCCAGGTTGTTCGTTGTGACGCCACTCCTCTTAGCTCTTGCACATTATTTAGGCCCAACGTTCTTCCTTCTCTTATTATTGTTCTTCTGAGTGTTTCTTTTGTGGTCTTCCTTTTTTTTTTCCGCTTACCCTCAGGAACCCAAGTGAGCGCCTGTAGTGGTATTTCTGTTGTTTTGCATTCGTAGGACATGACCGATATATGACCATCGTCTTTTCCTTATATAGTCGGAGACATATTTTCGCCTAGAGTCTTCTCTTATTTGTCGATTAGTCTTGAATTCTTTCCAACTGATGTTCATGAGTTTTCTAAGACATTTGTTCTCGAATGTATTCAGCTTGTTCTCCAATGATTTTTGTTATTTTCCAACTCTCACAGCCGTATGTTAACACTGAGATAACATTTGAATTAAACAGACGAAGCTTGGTATGTATATTCAATGATCGTACTAATTTTCCAAATGTTAGATAATCTATTGAAGGCGCTAGCTGCCAAAGCAATTCTAGTATGGATTTCTCTTGTTGTGTCACCATCCTGAGTCATTTTACTGCCTAAATAATTGAAACTTTCAACTTTCTGTAGTTTTTCCCCGTTCAAGATGATATCAAAGGTCTCGTTAGAAAAGTTCATAGCTTTAGTTTTAGAGGCATTTATTTGGAGACCAATTTTAACCGAGAGATGACACAAATTATTTATTGCTTCTTGGAATTGTCTTGGTGTTGAACTTAAGAATGCTACATCATCTGCGAAATCCAGGTCCCCCAGGAATTTTCCATTTGTCCATTTTATACCCAATTGTTCATTGTGGGTATAGTTTCTCATAACCCAATCAATAGCTATTCCAAAAAGTAGTGGTGACATAATACAGCCTTGTTTCACCCCTGTTTCTACTGTAAACCATTCTGTATTCCCTTTATTTGTTCTAACACAACATCTTGCATTGTCATATAGCGCTTTGATTATATTCACATATTTTGTGGAAAACCATAGATTGTAAGTATCTTCCACAATGATGGGCGGTGTAGACTATCAAAGGCTTTTTGAAAATCGACGAAGGTGATAATAAGTGGCGATTGCCTTTCCATATTCTTCATGAACAATTAGGTATAAAATGGAAAATTCCTGGGGGACCTGGATTTCGCAGATGATTTAGCATTCTTAAGTTCAACACCCAGACAATCCCAAGAAGCAGTAAATAATTTGTGTCATCTCTCGGTTAAAATAGGTCTCCAAATAAATGCCTCTAAAACTAAAGCTATGAACTTTTCTAACGAGACCTTTGATATCATCTTGAACGGGGAAAAACTACAGAAAGTTGAAACTTTCAATTATTTAGGCAGTAAAATGACTCAGGATGGTGACACAACAAGAGAAATCCATACTAGAATTGCTTTGGCAGCTAGCGCCTTCAATAGATTATCTAACATTTGGAAATTATGATCATTGAATATACATACCAAGCTTCGTCTGTTTAATTCAAATGTTATCTCAGTGTTAACATACGGTTGTGAGAGTTGGAAAATAACAAAATCATTGGAGAAAAAGCTGAATACATTCGAGAACAAATGTCTTAGAAAACTCATGAACATCAGTTGGAAAGAATTCAAGACTAATCGACAAATAAGAGAAGACTCTAGGCAGAAATATGTCTCCGACTATATAAGGAAAAGACGATGGTCATATATCGGTCATGTCCTACGAATGCAAAACAACAGAATACCACTACAGGCGCTCACTTGGGTTCCTGAGGGTAAGAGGAAAAAAGGAAGACCAAAAGAAACACTCAGAAGAACAATAATAAGAGAAGGAAGAACGTTGGGCCTAAATAATGTGCAAGAGCTAAGAGGAGTGGCGTCACAACGAACAACCTGGAGAGTACTGGTTTCTGCCTTATGCGCCGTGTTTGGTGCTTAAAGAATTTATTATTATTATTATTATTAATCTGAATAACTTTCCTGCTGAGTGATCTTCATAATTTTTCCTACTGTGTGATCTATATAACTTTCCTGCTGAGTGATCTACATAATTTTCCTACTGTGTGATCTATATAACTTTCATGCTGAGTGATCTACATAAGTTTCCTACTGGATGATCTATATGCCTTTCCTGCTGGGTAATCTGAATAACTTTCCTGCTGAGTGATCTACATAATTTTCCTACTGTGTGATCTATATAACTTTCATGCTGAGTGATCTACATAAGTTTCCTACTGGATGATTTATATGCCTTTCATGCTGGGTAATCTGTACAACTTTCCTGCTGAGTGCTGTAGCGCAGTGATTAGTGCACTGGCTTCCGAGGCTGTTTTCTAATTTTGACAACTCAAAAACGCTATTTTCTTAAAGTATAGCCATCCATTATGGACTTTTCTTATTTATGAATATGAACATTTAAAAAAATTATTTCCAAACAAAAACAATAAAAACATACTGGTATGGCCATTTTTGTTTGGGCCAAACCCACTTTTATGCTTGGGACTGAAAGAGTTAAGTAGCATGGCGCTTGAACAACAGTTGCAGGAAATCTGTTTCAAAGCTTATCATGATCTCTTAGAGTAGTGTCTTCTGTAGCAATTTCTTTTACATGATGAGGATGTCAGCCTCGTGCATGACCTTACACAATCACCTCTCGTGACATATGCTAAATCTAATTAAGTGTAATTACAAATTTCATGTATAATCTGCAGTCACCATTTTTGGCTGTCTCAATTCCATTATACAGTGTTTATTTTATTTATTCATGTTTTTAGTTATGCAGATACATTTCAATTCTTTGTCTGGGTACATTTATTTGTAAAGTTCTAATATATTTTTTAATCACCATGTTTTGGAAAGCTTCACAAAATTATGCAAGTCATAATGTCTGCACACAGCTTGTTTTTCTCACCTTTTGTTGTCATTTTTAACTATTATGTATTTGCTGAAGCTCAGTGTAAGTATAGTTTGTCTTATATTGGGTTATAGGGAGCCACACTAGTGTAATGGTTACCACACTGCACTGGCGATTGGGTGATCCAGGTTCAAGCCCTGGCTAGGTCATTTGAAGAAGTGTCATCGACCAGGACTTGGACTGGATTAATTCAAACCCTGGCGAAGACATTTAAAAGAGTGTCGTTGACCAGGGACTGGAATAACCTGAACGGCTCCTGAGCCGACCCAGCTCTAATGGTACCCTCCGAAGACAGCGAGTATCTGCCTGAATAGCGTGTGGACACCTGTCATTGTACAGGTAAAAAAGGGATACTCACGTAAAAATCAGTCTCAGGCTAGATATACTAACCAGAGATTCTTGCCACGAGTAATCGTGGGCGTACGGTTAAAAAAAAATAAAAATATTGGGGTATTGTTATTCTTGCTCAGAATTGGCATCATTGCACTCCGGACAAACCCATGGGTCTCTGAGGAAATAAAAAATAAAGACTGCTTGTCCCATAGGTGCGTCATAAGAGGCGACTAACGTGAGGTTGTGCATGGGACTGGCAATCTCATCTTGTAAAACAGGTTGCTATAGAAACCACTGCGGCTCAAGTTAGCCATCTGCAGTGGTGCATCTATGCTCCCATAAGGAGCGAGAATAGATGATAATTATAAGCATCAGCTTATTAGAAAACAACACTGCAATCGATGAATCAACGGGACCGAAGATGCTTGAAAAGTGAGGAATGCAGTAAGTGACCCATAGCTTGACTGCTTGCGTCAGGGTCAGCAAACCAGAGCTGACCAAGACCCTACTTCACCTCCAAGTGGTGGTCATGGAAACAGGCTGCATCACTGCAGTCTGGCTGAGAGAGTAGGAATCGAAGAGGGAAGGCTAACCCGGTCCAAAAAATGCCATGCCGAAAACGGATGTGGCGGGCCGAAAGACGCAGATATCGCAGCTTTGTTGTAAACGGCGACACAACGTATCAAACATCCTTTTTAGGACGAATGCAGAAGAAGAAGATGATGAATCAACAAGGCTAAGACTGCTGGGATTCGGCAGCAAACATAAGACTGGCAGGGATGGATGTTTTGAGCGGATGCATCCTTCATGTATACACCCAGCATGCTTCAATAACAGTTAGCATTCATACCCTTTGACATTTGCTGAGACTAAGGACAATTAATGATCGCCTGTTAGAGAACGACACTGCAATAGATGAATCAACAAAGCTAAGATTGTTGGGATGTGGCATCAAACGTAAAACTAGCAGGGATGAATGTATGAGCAGATGCATCCGTCGAGTATACAACCAGCGAGCTACAGGAATAGTTAGCATTCATACCCTTTGACATTTGCTGAGAGAGACTAAGGATAATTAATGATTGCCTGTTAGAGAACGACACTGCAATAGATGAATCAACAAAGCTAAGATTGTTGGGATGTGGCATCAAACGTAAAACTAGCAGGGATGAACATATGAGCAGATGCATCCGTCAAGTATACAACCAGCGAGCTACAGGAATAGTTAGCATTCATACCCTTCAACATTTGCTGAGGGAGCTGAGCACCTTGTGTTTTCCCGGAGTACAATGAGGCCAATTCTGATCGAGAATAACTAGTGCTGGGTACTAGGTTTGTTTTTTTTTTAAGTTTTCTGAAGGTGATTGTGCAATTTAATTTTGGATGTGTGTAATTTTTCCTGATTACACAGACCATTCTCACTATTTTCTTTTTGGGGAAAAGGGTAAAGGATCATGTTACACACCTATTGAGGCATATTGGGAATATGGTGGTAGGCCCATATTTTCTTGACCATCGGCACACTAGGGGTGATGTGGTCAGCATCATGCCGGCCGCCTTAACCTTCCCAGAGTTGCTCTGGTACCCAATTCATGAGGCTGGGTGGACCCCAGAGTCTAAAAAATCCCACCTCAACCGGGGATCGAACCATGGACCACTGAGCTAGGAAGCCAGTGCATTAACCACGGCTTTCATTTTCTTTTTGGCTTGATGTTATTTTGTCATCTTTAACAGTATCAGCAGTATGTATTATCTTTTTGTTTACTGTAACAGCGTTGCTCAGATTAAATTCTCTGTATCACTGTCTCTTTTTCTCCAGGTTCAGACACAGAGCAAGATAGCTCCAGTGCCCGTACACTGGTGAGTAAACAAAACAAATTATTGTACTGTTGATAGGATGATTGCCCCATGTACTCCCTGAGGATCTGTTGATAGGATGATTGTCCCATGTAGTCCCTGGGGGTCTGTTGATAGGATGATTGTCCCATGTACTCCCTGAGGATCTATTGATAGGATGATTGTCCCATGTAGTCCCCGGGGGTCTGTTGATAGGATGATTGTCCCATGTAGTCCCCGGGGGTCTGTTGATAGGATGATTGTCCCATGTAGTCCTCGGTGTCTGCTGATAGGATGATTGCCCCGTGTAGTCCCCGGATGTCTATTGATAGGATGATTGCCCTGTGTAGTCCCCAGATGTCTATTGATAGGATGATTGTCCCATGTAGTCCTTGGGGGTCTATTGATAGGATGATTGTCCCATGTAGTCCTCGGGGGTCTGCTGATAGGATGATTGCCCCGTGTAGTCCCCGGATGTCTATTGATAGGATGATTGTCCCATGTAGTCCTCGGGGGTCTGCTGATAGGATGATTGCCTCGGATGTCTATTGATAGGATGATTGTCCCATGTAGTCCACGAGGGTCTATGAGGAGGCAAAGAAGGAATAAGACTACTGCACCCTCAGGCATGTCGTACAAGCCAACTAATATGATGTTACGCATGTGGCTGGCATGTTCATCACATAAAACAAATAGCCACAGAACCCACTGGTGCAAGAGCATGTGACTGCTTCCTGCGTATGGACCAGCTGCAGTGATGGCTCCATGCTCAGTAAAGAGCTCAAAGGAAAATGATGACGATGATAGGATGATTTTAGAGAGTTATCGTTCTTAGTTAGACATATATTTAACTTTACAGAGAGTTATAGTTCTTAGTTAGACATATCTTTAACTTTACCTAGAGTTAAAGTTCTTAGTTAGACATATCTTTAACTTTACCTAGAGTTAAAGTTCTTAGTTAGACATATATTTAACTTTACAGAGAGTTATAGTTCTTAGTTAGACATATCTTTAACTTTACTGAGAGTTATAGTTCTTAGTTAGACATATCTTTAACTTTACAGAGAGTTATAGTTCTTAGTTAGACATATCTTTAACTTTACAGAGAGTTATAGTTCTTAGTTAGACATATCTTTAACTTTACAGAGAGTTATAGTTCTTAGTTAGACATATCTTTAACTTTACTGAGAGTTATAGTTCTTAGTTAGACATATCTTTAACTTTACAGAGAGTTATCGTTCTTAGTTAGACATATCTTTAACTTTACAGAGAGTTATAGTTCTTAGTTAGACATATCTTTAACTTTACAGAGAGTTATAGTTCTTAGTTAGACATATCTTTAACTTTACAGAGAGTTATATTTCTTAGTTAGACATATCTTTAACTTTACAGAGAGTTATCATTCTTAGTTAGTCATATCTTTAACTTTACATAATCATCATCATCTATTTGCTCATTATGGAGCATGGAGCCACCCAGGCAGCTGGTCCTTCTGTAGGAAGCCTGCATCAAGTATTTACATGCCCCTTGCAGCTGTGGTGTCTGAAGCAGTTTGTTTTACATGATGAGGTTGCAAGCCCCCATACAAAACCTCATATTAGTCATCTTGTATGACTCCAAGAGCAATGCCAGCAGTAGCATAGCTACCAGCAAGGTCTCCTGAGCCAGACCAGTCGAAGGGTAGCGACCAGACAAAGAGAGAGACACACACATACACACACCTGTTGCTTTGCAGGCAGGCTGGGGGCAGTCTAAGGAAGGCAACCCTACAGAAATGCCTGTTGGAATCAGATGCACTGGGCCACAGGCTTAATGAAACAGTGCATCGTACGTCACTTAATGATGACGTATGACAGGCCTATAGGAGTAGTTGTCATTCTTTTTCTTTGTCTCATAAGAGACATGTTTATTTTCCTAGGTCCCAGGTTGGCAATAGGATTTTGAGGAATGCCACAGATGTTGCGAATTTCAGGATTAATTTCCCACATACAATTAAAAAATGCTCCTGACAACTATGATTAAATGGGGAAATAGTGAAATCTCTTTAAATGACTTTATTCAAGCATTATTCTTCCTTTTAGAGGTGAGCACAAATCAGGGAAACCTTGTGATTAAAAAAAATAAATAAATAAGTTTGAAACCGGGCAATTTTTCTGGCCAAAGTTTGACTGAATATCTGAACTCAGCCCACATCTCAGTGTGATAAGTAATAGCCTCCTTCAGTCATGACTGATTATGGGAATGATGAGCCACCGAAATGATAGCCTTCAGCTGCTTTTTTTGCCTAGTGATCCTTTTAGAGTGTTCTTTTTTTCTTCTGCTTGTTGTAAGAGCTTTTCGTTCAATCTGAAGTGGCAGCATCAGGAGCATCGCCACATGATTTGATCGGCAGCCTCATCCTCTTAGGTTGCTGGATTTATTCTTATTATTGCCTGGTGCAGTGTGTTCTGTCCACAGTTTAGGTTTGACCCTAATCCCCATGCACTCAGTGGGGAAACCAGACAGTGGCAGCTCAGCACCTAATTGCTGTCCAATAGAACCTCTGCCACTGTCGGAAGTAACCCCTTGCACCATACCCTCCGCCAATTGGGCAAGATGCTTATTGTTGTTGTTGTTTAATTAGGGCAATTGAAATCACCACTGCAAAATATAAGTGAATTGCTGAGCGTGCAAAGGTGGGTTCTCAACATGTTGCACCACTGTGGGATTCATGATGGTGAGCTACTCTGGTGCAGCTAATTGATCCCTGAGCAGATGCCTCTGTATGTAAAATAAATTCCTGCAGAAACCAATGCTGCAAAAGACTAAATTCTTTGTGCAGGCTTCCTGCCAGGAGGCCAAATGCTATGGCGGGCCCATGCTCCTAAAATGGCAAACAGAAAAGGAAAGGGTAGAATTTATTAATTTTAGTAAACATGCTTGAACATTTTAGTAAACATGCTTGAACATTTTAGTAAACATGCTTGAACATTTTAGTAAACATGCTTGAACATTTTAGTAAACATGCTTGAACATTTTAGTAAATAATTTAAATATTCAATATTCGTTCATTTTCTTTTGAACTTTTACATAAGCATGCTTGAAATCATTTTAGTCCCCTTGCTTAACATTGCACCAAACATTCACATGCTCTTGTAGCATTTTTAGTAAACTGTTGCAACATTTTTAGTAAACATTATTTTGTCGCCATTTTAGTAAACATGCTTGAACATTTTAGTAATCATATCTTTCCAACATACCCCCAGGAAACTACATGCTGAACATTTTTAAACATGCTTAGAATGTAGTAATTTTAGAATGTATAATCTATCATACTTTAGAAATTGTAATAATAATTTGTGTCAATAATAAAATGTTTAAATTTTCGTGCAGCTGGTCCCCTTGTATTAAGCCTGCACCAAACATTCACATGCTCTTGTAGCAGTTTTTCTTGAAGAAGCACAACCGCTTATTTAGAATCATACATTATGAGGCAGTAACCATCCCCATGACTGGCTTATATTAGTTTAGGACGTGCCAGATAGTGATATCAAAATCAAGAATTTCCACCCCCCAAAGGATACCCCCAGGGGCAGTTTTGCATTAGAAATAATTTTAGAAGTTAACAATCTATCAGAAATCTTAAAAAAGATGTCAAGTCATTTTGTATGGCTCAGAACCATGAAAAACAAGAAAAAGTTACAGACTTTGATAAATGGGTGCTTGTGTAGATTACTTTGATAAAATGGTATCAAGCTTCTTGTAGAATAGATTTTGAATCAACACGTATATCTTGTGTTGAAACTTAGATAACAGTTTTTAGGAGCAGAATACTTTGATAAATGGGTGCTTATGTAGAATACTTTGATAAAGGGGCTTGTGTTGAATATTGGGAACAAATGGTGCTTGTGTAGAATACTTTGATAAATGGGTACTTTGATAAATGGGTGCTTATGTAGAATACTTTGATAAATGGGTGCTTGTGTAGAATACTTTGATAAATGGGTGCTTATGTAGAATACTTTGATAAATGGGTGCTTGTGTTGAATACTTTGATAAATGGGTGCTTATGTAGAATACTTTGATAAATGGGTGCTTGTGTTGAATACTTTGATAAATGGGTGCTTATGTAGAATACTTTGATAAATGGTTGCTTATGTAGAATACTTTGATAAATGGGTGCTTGTGTTGAATGCTTTGATAAATGGGTACTTATGTAGAATACTTTGATAAATGGGTGCTTATGTAGAATACTTTGATAAATGGGTGCTTGTGTTGAATGCTTTGATAAATGGGCACTTATGTAGAATACTTTGATAAATGGTTGCTTATGTAGAATACTTTGATAAATGGGTGCTTGTGTTGAATGCTTTGATAAATGGGTACTTATGTAGAATACTTTGATAAATGGGTGCTTGTGTAGAATACTTTGATAAATGGGTGCTTATGTAGAATACTTTGATTAAATTTTTTTTTTTTAGAATACTTTGAATACTCGAGGGTCAGGCTTATTATTGTATGTCTAACCTACTTTGATTTTAATGAGGGCATTTCTTGTAGACAGGTGTCCCTACATTTGATAATATCGACGATTTTCGGAGGTACCCATTGCAAATGGGTCGGCTTGTGAGCCGAATACTTTGATCGGGACACTCCTTATGTTCTCGCCAGGTCTTGAGTTAAATCCAGTCCTTATCCCGGTCGACGAATAAATTTGATAAAATGGGCCGCTTGTTAGAATACTTTGATAATCCGGTCGCCATGGGTGTTGTGCTACGCTAGCGCGGCTCCCAAATACTTTGATAAATGGGTACTTATGTAGAATACTTTGATAAATGGGTGCTTGTGTTGAATGCTTTGATAAATGGATGCTTATGTAGAATACTTTGATAAATGGGCACTTATGTAGAATACTTTGATAAATGGGCACTTATGTAGAATACTTTGATAAATGGGCACTTATGTAGAATACTTTGATAAATGGGCACTTATGTAGAATACTTTGATAAATGGGCACTTGTGTAGAATACTTTGATAAATGGGTGCTTTAGTGGAATACTTTGATAAATGGATGCTTGTGTAGAACACTTTGATAAATGGGTGCTTGTGTAGAACACTTTGATAAATGGGTGCTTGTGTAGAACACTTTCATAAATGGGTGCTTGTGTAGAATACTTTGATAAATAGGTGCTTGTGTAGAACACTTTGATAAATGGGTGCTTGTGTAGAACACTTTGATAAATGGGTGCTTGTGTAGAACACTTTGATAAATTGGTACTTATGTAGAATACTTTGATAAATGGGCACTTATGTAGAATACTTTGATAAATGGGTGCTTGTGTAGAATACTTTGATAAATGGGCACTTATGTAGAATACTTTGATAAATGGGCACTTATGTAGAATACTTTGATAAATGGGTGCTTGTGTAGAATACTTTGATAAATGGGCAGTTATGTAGAATACTTTGATAAATGGACATTTATGTAGAATACTTTGATAAATGGGTGCTTGTGTAGAATACTTTGATAAATGGGTGCTTGTGTAGAATACTTTGATAAATGGGTGCTTGTGTAGAATATTTTGATAAATGGGTGCTTGTGTAGAATATTTTGATAAATGGGTGCTTTAGTGGAATACTTTGATAAATGGGTGCTTGTGTAGAACACTTTGATAAATGGGTGCTTGTGTAGAACACTTTGATAAATGGGTGCTTGTGTAGAACACTTTGATAAATGGGTGCTTGTGTAGAATAGAAAGATTGAAGTGGTATGACAAGATCACCAATGTGGAACTGATGACAAGAACCAGACAAGTGCCCCATGGAACAGGAGATGAGAAGAAAATGCTGGCAATGGATAGGACACACTTTCAGGAAACCTGTTGATAGCAGTACAAGGCTGTCCTTATTCTGGAATCCCCATGGTAAGAGAGATAGAGGGAGACTGAAAAACACATGGAGAAGAGAACTGGAAAAAGAAATGAAAGGGACATAAGGACATGGAAAAACATTGAAGGGATGGCACAGAACAAGATGGACATGACACAGATTTGTTGTAGGTGTGTAATCTTTGGGGGGCTGGGAGGTAATGATGATGATGATTTTCTTGTTAATGATTTTAATGATGATTTTCTGTTAAATGATTTTAATGATGATTTTCTGTTTGTTTTTAATGTTGATTTTCACAGTGGCGTGCATCCATGAAAGTTAATGTGATATGGACTTTGATGAGAAGCTTCTCACAAAATGTAATACTTTTCTTTATACATTCTGTTTATTCTGTCCCAGGATAATGATTATGTCAGAGTGGCCAAACATTCGTGGGATGTTTTATGGAGCTATGTGAGTAGTCCAGAGACAGACTGGAAACTTGAGTCTGACAGGGTGGAAAGTGGCGGCATTGTCCACAGCAAACAAATTAAAGGAATTGGAAAAGTGTACAGACTGAAGGTGAGAAGAGTCCCTAAATGCTGTAGTATTAGTAGTAGTGAGGATGATGGTGATAGGGGTAGTAGTAGTGGTGGTGGTGATAGTAGTGGTAGTCATGATATTAGCATAGGTGGGAGGAGCTGTGATGGTTGTAGTAGTAGTAATGTTGGTGGTAGTAGTAGTTTTGGTTATGGTGGTAGTGATTGTAGCAGTAGTAGTGATGGTGGTAGTAATAATAGCTTGATGGCAGTGATAGAGGTGGTAATGTTCATGGTGATGGTAGTAGTGGGGCTGGTTGTAGTAGTCTTATTAGTGATAGTTGTAGCAGTGGTAATGGTGGGGTAATTAGTATTAGTATTGGGGATGATGGTGATATAAGTAGTGATAGAAGTAGTAGGTATTGGTAATGATGGTAGTTGTAGTGGTGGGGATGATGGTAGTAATTGTGGTAGTGGTGTTGGTAGTAGGGGTGGTGGTATTGGAAGGAGTTTTAGTCTTTGTGGCAATTGTAGTGGTATGGTTGGTGGTAGTAGTAGTGATGACAGATGTGGTAGTAGTATTTGTGGTGGTTGTAATAGTAGTAAGAATGGCAGATGGTAATAAATGGGGTGGTGGTAGTAGTTGTTGTGATTCTGGGAGTAGTGGTAGAGATGGCCATATGGTAGTGGTTGTAGTAGTAAAGGTTGTAGTGTTGATGTTAGTGGTAACAACGCATTAGTAATGATTGTTGCAGTTGTTATGTTGGTGATGATAGTAACAGTAGTGGTAGTGGTGATTTTTTAAATGTTGGTAATGATGGTGACATTGGCGGATGTGGTGGTATATAGTCTAGTGATGGTAATTTTAGGTCCAGTAGTGATAGTAGTCATTGGCCTTGGGGTGGCCCAAGACCTTGATTCCCACTGTGTTGCAACATATTGAGAACCCAGAGTTACACACTAAGCCAGGGGGAATCCCTCGAGCCTCAGACTTAACTCTGGCTTTTATCTAGTTTACTGAATGCATGATGATCTCACAGTAGATAGATAACAGGTGATGGGAGCTGGGAAGTGGCTCTGTGCATGATGTAACGATTCCTTTTTAGAGCCCAGAACCAGAGCACTGTATTTTAGCCCTGCATATTTGGAGGGGCCCCCATGGATTTTGGGGAATGTGGAATATGTTGCTCTTAGCTCTTTCTCCCTGCTAGCTTACAACCAGATGTGAGGATTCTTTACATGCATCCTGAATCAGGATGGAATGCCCAGGAAAGAAACTGGAACTTATTACTCCAATTCAGCAAGTTCCAGAATGGCAGAAAAGCTACAGGAAAACCCTAGGTCTAATTTGCGGATAATGCCAAGAAAATCAGCTTGACATTGGCTGCGAAAGAGAGACAAGCTCAGCAGCCCTAGTTCAACAACAACAACAAAGCATTCGTGTGCTCTAGTAGTGGGGATTTTGTGATCAGTTTATTTTATGTGACGATGTTGCCAGCCTTGTACGCAACCTCTTATTAGTTGCATTGTGGGACATGCCTGAGGGTGTAGTCCTATTCTTCTGTTTTCTCCTCGGAGACACCTGAGAACTACATGATAGCAGAGTTGTTGGTCTTGCTTGTAGTTCTTGGGGGGGGGGGGGGGGTGGGTAATGGCATCCACCTCTAATGATATCATAATCCCCCCTGATCTTCTGAGTAGTTAGATCGGATGGCTAGCCTTCTCGGATAACGGAGAAAAAATAGGAGGTCCCGTGTGCAAGTTGCGCACATTAAACATTCCTTGGCATTTGGAAATTGTAAAGAGTAGGCAAAATGGCCATTGCTCTGGCAAAATTTAAAAATGAGAAAATCTACCCACCACAAAAATATTTGTAGAATGTACGATTCCTGTATATACACATTGGGATCCTTGTTGGTACTATGGAGTTCATGCACTGTGCTGAGATTCTCCTTGTGTGATCTAAGGGAGGAGATCGAAGCACTGATTGAGTTGTCTGTGTGCAATGAAGATGGAACCAAAACCATCTTATAGGTCTTGTAATGGTATTATAGTCCCATGGATGGCTAAGATAAATAATGAAGAATGCTAGAGAAAAGCTAATGAGCTAATAAGTAATATTATAACAAATTTAAGGAGCAGGTCAGTCATCATTCATTTACAATGTAATGAGAAGTGGAGCACGCGAAAACCTCACGAACACAGAAAAGCTTAGAGGGAAAGAGAAATAGACAGAGAAAACATAATGAATAAACTAATGCGATGGCATGAGAAGAGATCAACAACTGAATGATGGAGAGCATTAAAAAATTGTGATCTGTGGAGGAGCATGTTTGACTATGCCTTGAGGCCCAGCACCTTAGTAGCATTATCTGCAGGTCATAATGGTAGTTTCACAGCAGGCTGATCACCCGCTTGCCAGTCACTCTGATTACGGAAACAACAATTAATTTTTTGTTGTACCAAGAAACGCCACTAGGCGTAACGGAACAACAGTTAATTTCTTGTTGCCCTAAGGCGCCACTAGGCGTATTGGCCGTGGACTGCTTTGTCGGTCAGCGGCTAAGGATGGAAGAAGAAGAAGAAGATAATTGTAGTTATAATTTCAGGCGAACAGTGATATTCGTTCAAAAGGAGTACTGACATTGAGAATAATAGTTAAACAAAGTCTGGAATGGAATTCACCACTATACATCGGATTCGCGGACTATGAAAAGGCATTTGACAGTGTAGACAGAGAATCACTTTGGAAATTGATGAGGCATTATGGAGTTTCCATGAAGATCATTAACTTAATAAAGAAGACCTATGAAGACATGACATGCAGAGTTCTTCATGAAGGACAACTTACAGAACCGTTTAGGATTAGAATGGGAGTGAGACAGGGATGCCTCTTGTCTCCATTTCTTTTCTTACTAGCAATAGATTGGGTTATGAAAACATCGACATCACACAACAGAAATGGAATCCAGTGGAATCTGACTAAACAGCTTGATGATCTGGATTTAGCAGATGACTTGGCTCTTCTGTCCTATAACCATAATTAGATGCAAGAGAAAATGAAAATTCTCGATGAGAGGTCACAACAAGTGGGCCTGAAAATACACAGGGAAAATACAAAGATTATGAAAATAAATGCAAGAAATGATAACAAGATTGAACTTGAAGAAACAACACCAAAGGATGTATAATCGTACACATATCTTGGTAGTAATATAGACAGAGTTGGAGAGACAGGTAATGATATCAAAATAAGAATATAAAAAGCAAGAGGAGCTTTCATTGCATTGGGAAACATATGGAGAACAAGAGAAATCAAGTCCAACACGAAAATAAGAATCTTCAACTCAAATGTGAAGTCAGTCCTATTGTATGGCTCTGAGACACGGAGAGCAACAAAAACAACAACCAAAAAGCTACAGACTTTTATAAACGGGTGCTTGCGTAGAATAGAAGGACTGAAATGGTATGGCAAAGTCACAAATGTGGAATTGATGACAAGAACCAGACAAGTGCCAGTGGAACAAAAGCTGAGAAGAAAACGCTGGCACACACATTGAGGAAACCTGTTGATAGCATTACAAGGCAGTCCTTGTTCTGGAATCCACAGGGAAAGAGAGGCAGAGGTAGACCAAAAAACACATGGAGAAGAGAGCTGGATACAGAGGTGAAAATGATGAGGAAAACATGGAAAGAACCTGGCACGGGACAGAAAGACGGCATGTATTTGTTGAAGACCTATGCTCCTCGGGGAGCTAAAGGGTATTGATTGATTGATTTAGTGGTATTTGTTACAGGTCAGCTGGAGTTGTCTTATGTTAAAGTGTTTTCTGCTTATGTCAGGGTTTGATGAAAGGAGACACTTTGACGTAGTGCTTGTTCAGCTGCTTTTGCTAACAGATATTGTATTTCCTGTCAGAGATAGAGGTCAGTAACCCTTTATCTGAAATCCCCAGTGACAGCTTTGTTCCGCAAACTGGATTTTCAATTTCCAGATGTTACCCAAATATTTCAAAAAGGAGCCCAAATTCGCCCCAAATAGCCCAAGGCACCCAATTCTCATTTGAAAAATAGCCCAGAGTAGTCAGACATCGTCCAAATTGTAACAGAAAAGTGGCCCAAAGAAACTTTCAATTTTCAGAATATTTCAGGTGTTCGGACAGAAGGTTATAGACCTGTATAAGACACCGTTAGATTAAAACAATATCCAGACATGAAGACTACAAAGTTCAGACCAATTCAGAAATTGAAATGAGAGGATTATGGCTGCCTGTGTCTTGATATCTAGTTAGGACTACAAAGTTCAGACCAATTCAGAAATTGAAATGAGAGGATTATGGCTGCCTGTGTCTTGATATCTAGTTAGGACTACAAGTTTAGACCAGGTCGGAAATTGATGTGAGAGGATTAAGACTGCCTGAGTCTTGATATCTAGTTAGGACTACAAGTTTAGACCAGGTCGGAAATTGATGTGAGAGGATTAAGACTGCCTGTGTCTTGATATCTAGTGAGGACTTAGAGACAGGCATGAAGACTACAAGTTCAGACCAGGTCGGAAATTGATGTGAGAGGATTAAGACTGCCTGTGTCTTGATATCTAGTTAGGACTACAAGTTTAGACCAGGTCGGAAATTGATGTGAGAGGATTAAGACTGCCTGTGTCTTGATATCTAGTGAGGACTTAGAGACAGGCATGAAGACTACAAGTTCAGACCAGGTCGGAAATTGATGTGAGAGGATTAAGACTGCCTGTGTCTTGATATCTAGTGAGGACTTAGAGACAGGCATGAAGACTACAAGTTCAGACCAGGTCGGAAATTGATGTGAGAGGATTAAGACTGCCTGTGTCTTGATATCTAGTTAGGACTACAAGTTTAGACCAGGTCGGAAATTGATGTGAGAGGATTAAGACTGCCTGTGTCTTGATATCTAGTGAGGACTTAGAGACAGGCATGAAGACTACAAGTTCAGACCAGGTCGGAAATTGATGTGAGAGGATTAAGACTGCCTGTGTCTTGATATCTAGTTAGGACTACAAGTTTAGACCAGGTCGGAAATTGATGTGAGAGGATTAAGACTGCCTGTGTCTTGATATCTAGTGAGGACTTAGAGACAGGCATGAAGACTACAAGTTTAGACCAGGTCGGAAATTGATGTGAGAGGATTAAGACTGCCTGTGTCTTGATATCTAGTTAGGACTACAAGTTTAGACCAGGTCGGAAATTGATGTGAGAGGATTAAGACTGCCTGTGTCTTGATATCTAGTGAGGACTTAGAGACAGGCATGAAGACTACAAGTTCAGACCAGGTCGGAAATTGATGTGAGAGGATAAAGACTGCCTGTGTCTTGATATCTAGTGAGGACTTAGAGACAGGCATGAAGACTACAAGTTCAGACCAGGTCGGAAATTGATGTGAGAGGATTAAGACTGCCTGTGTCTTGATATCTAGTTAGGACTACAAGTTTAGACCAGGTCGGAAATTGATGTGAGAGGATTAAGACTGCCTGTGTCTTGATATCTAGTTAGGACTACAAGTTTAGACCAGGTCGGAAATTGATGTGAGAGGATTAAGACTGCCTGTGTCTTGATATCTAGTTAGGACTACAAGTTTAGACCAGGTCGGAAATTGATGTGAGAGGATAAAGACTGCCTGTGTCTTGATATCTAGTTAGGACTACAAGTTTAGACCAGGTCGTGCCTGTGTCTTGATATCTAGTGAGGACTTAGAGACAGGCATGAAGACTACAGGTTTAGACCAGGTCGGAAATTGATGTGAGAGGATAAAGACTGCCTGTGTCTTGATATCTAGTGAGGACTTAGAGACAGGCATGAAGACTACAAGTTCAGACCAGGTCGGAAATTGATGTGAGAGGATTAAGACTGCCTGTGTCTTGATATCTAGTTAGGACTACAAGTTTAGACCAGGTCGGAAATTGATGTGAGAGGATTAAGACTGCCTGTGTCTTGATATCTAGTGAGGACTTAGAGACAGGCATGAAGACTACAAGTTTAGACCAGGTCGGAAATTGATGTGAGAGGATTAAGACTGCCTGTGTCTTGATATCTAGTGAGGACTTAGAGACAGGCATGAAGACTACAAGTTCAGACCAGGTCAGAAATTGATGTGAGAGGATAAAGACTGCCTGTGTCTTGATATCTAGTGAGGACAGGCATGAAGTGGATAAAGATGATGTGGAAACAGCTTGAACAAATTGCATAGAACAGGAAGGCTGGGCATCATTTTTTTTTTTGAAGGCCTATGGCAGCTGAAGGATATTAATTGAATGATTTAACTAAGCTTGATAATCTTCAATTATTTCCTTCTTTCATCTTCACGCCAGCTCTGTTGATTGTTATTTGATGTAATTTCTTTACCATGTTCATCCACTAACCAACAGCATTTATTTAATAATTTGATGCCATCACCTTCTGAGTATGTGATTTCCAGAGTGGTTAGAGTGCTGGCCTCTTGCTGCACTGGTACCGGGTTTGAAACATGGTAGCATCACGCTCGTCTACCCTGCTGTAAATGGGTACCTGACTATGATCTTGAGTTAGGAAAGCCAAAGGAATCAATGAAGGGAACTGTTCACCCTACATCTCAAAGCTAAATCTAGTATAGGGAAGTCTGTAACACTTTGCTCCCCTTTGACATTATCTGCTATGGGACTGCCTTTATCTTTTTTTTTTTTAACATTTCCTTCCATTCCCCGACATCCAGGCTGTCATTGACTTGCCTCCCAAGGACTTGTACGAGGAGATGATGTTCAGACCAGAGGAACAACCATCATGGAATTCAACCATCCAGACATCAAAGGTTAGCACTGTCTACCTAGATGATCATCTTGTTCGTGTATTTATTTACAGATGCAAAGTTATCATAATCATCATTATCATATAATCATCATCACTATCATTATCACCATCATTATTATAATCATCATTGTCATATAATCATTATCACCATCATTATTATCATCATAATTATTTTCACCATTGCCATCATTATCATCATCATCGACATTGTCATCATCATATTTATTAGTATCATCATTATCATTAGTATTATTATCATCATCATCACTATCATTATTACCCTGCAGCTCCTTGTGGAGCAAAGGCCTATGACAAATTTACAGCAAACCATCCTGTCCTGTGCCATTCTTTCCATTTCTTCTTTACTCCTTTCATGTCTTGTCTCCGGTTCTCTTTTCCATGTGTTTTAAGCCTTCCTCTATTTCTCTTACCCTGCATGTTCCAGAACAATGATGGCCTAACTGCAAATTTATGTATTCAAATAAATTTATTTACAGCTGTCAGGTAATATTTTCACAAATGGGTGGAATAGAAGGATTGAAATGGAGCGACAAGACCACCAATATGGAACTGATGACAAGAACCAGACAAATGCCAGTGGAACAAGATATAAAAAGATGCTGGCGATGGATAGGACACACATTGAGGAAACCTGTTGTTAGCATTACAAGGCAGTCCTTATTCTGAATCCCCAGGGTAAGAGAGGCAGTTAGACCAGAAAAAACACAAACTGGAAAGAATTTGAGCCAGTGACACTTGTTAGAAGGACTTGGCATGTGTTTGTTGAACGCCTGTGCTTCGTGGGGTGCTATATGTTGTTGCTGATGATGTTAGTTAGGACAAGGTGCTATCCATAAGTCTCCACGCTGTAGCTATAAAAAAAGCTTATAAAACAAAGGTTTGCTACTTTACCTTATGGAAGTAGTCCCCTTGGGAGTTGATACAATGATCCCACTGCTGAAAGCTCTGGGAACTCCATTTTTTGAATGATGTTCAACACTTTGTGCAGTTCCACGGAATCTCCTCAATGTTCTAGAACATTTATCATCAAATGCTTACTTTAGCATTTCTTAGGTCTCTGATGCAGATTGGACTAAATTTATGTATCAAAAACAGTGAATACAGACATTTATCTCTTTTGAATAACATTCACTTGAACATTACCAACATTTAACACACTTACACAGACTTATTGCTGTTACTAACTTTTTGTTTTAATACCATTTAATTGGTCATTTATCATTTGAATCTTAATTTCATTCATGATATTTAGATTAATTTTGCTAAAATAGTTCACGTTGTTGTTTAGCAATACCATATTTTCATTATATTACTGATGAATTTACATCTTAAAGAAACTGGGACGATTTGACTCAATACTGACATATTAACTAAACTTGGACATGACTCTGACTGTATGCGTTCTATGAGGGTGCTTGATTCGTCGTCCTTGGGAAAACTTTTAGTTTTCTCTGGGGGACGGGGTAATAGTGTTACACCTCCGTTTGCACACAGCTTTGCATTCATTAGTGAAACATCACTGTGTTCAGAGGGAGCAGCACTAAAATGCAGCGCTATTGAAACAGCACCACTGAATTGATTATTGACGTAAGGTTAAAATATTAAATTACGTAGGTGCACGTGCATGAGCAGAAGTAACGGCCACTTTTCGGTCTCTTTCGATTGTGTATTCCAATGTGTCAAGACGTGTATTTTATGAGCTCCTGCATTGAGTGTTTGATGTCCGATATTTGTGCATGCTTATGGACGTATGGTTGAGATATTGCATGCCATGGATTCATGTGTGAATTGACAGAGAAGTATCATGAATTATTATTAACATTTTGACGATCTAGTCAAGTTATATTGTCGCGGACAGTTGGACATAAACGGACGGCACATTTGCCTACCATTCATGTATTATGATGGCCTAGTACATTTGGCCTATGAAAGATGGCTTGCTTTTATTATATCAAACTGTGGAGCTTCTATGTTGTATGATGTCAATAAATTCTAAAAACGTTAACCAGGAGTGATCTACATTCCTTCCAAATTTATTCACAAAATCTAATCACAGAATGCTCCAACGTATCTGTGGCCTATTTTCAAATACAGCGGAAGACGCAGTCAACGCTTAAATAAATTACACATGCCCAAGCCTAGGCTCGACTTATTCAAGAAAAGTTTAGCTTTTTCTGCTGCTCATCTGTGGAATAATCTTCCACACGACTTTAAAAACACGCTTAGTCCATATTCATTCAATTACAGACTTTTCAAATACATCATGAGTGCAGATTATATGCCACCCTAATTTAGTTATGTTCTTAAATAATTACAGGGGACCCAAAGATGCAGCAATAGTGAATGCAGTCAGCGACCCATAGCTTGACTGCTTGCATCAGGACCAGCGAAGCAGAGCTGGTCAAGACCGTACTCCACCTCCACGTGGTGGTCCTGGAAACAGTCTGCAGCAGTGCAGTCTGGCTGAGCGAGTACAGATCGAAATGGGAAGGCAAACCCGGTCCCTAAAAAATGTCGTGCTGAAGTCGGATGTGTCGACCGAAAGGTACAGATATCACAGCTACAGTTTTAACAGACGCAACGCAACCACCGTCCTTTTCAGGGCGAACGAGGAAGAAGAAGAATTTAAGTAATATTTAAGATACATGTGAGAATAAATGGATTCAGTATGGAAGACGAGAGAAAGGAAGGGCAGAATGTTAGAAGGGCCTGCGTGCCCAATTCTAAACCCTTTGAAAATAAAGTTTGTTCGTTCGTTCGTTGATTTAGCTATTGTGAGTTCATTTGGACATTTGCTAACTATACAGAATTCTGATCAACACATCATTAGAATGGACCGCAACAACAGGGTGTCCCAGAGGTCTTGTCATCATATAGTACATAGTGACCCCTCCCCTTCGGTCATAACTGACTATGTAAATGCGCCCCTTAGGTGATATCCCTGAGCTGTTTTTTTTGCCTGGTCTTCCTTTCAGCGTGTTCTTTTCTCTTCTTGTTATGAGAGCTTCGTCCAATCTGAGCTGGTGCTGTAGGGAGCCTTACCACTTGGTGCGATAGGCAGCTTTATCTACCAAGGTGCTGGATTTATGTTCTGTGCCTTCATGACTCTCTTGCACACATCTTTGAACCTCAGCTGCGGTCGCCTGGCTGTTTCTTTGCCAGTTGCCAGTAGAAAATATCTTTGGCAATGCGACCATCTTCATGCGGCAGACATGGCATTATAGGAAAGGGATAGGTGAAAAAAAAATGGCAACACAAAAGCTTTCAATTTTGGAACTTGCTCGCACGTTCACAGAATTTGCTCATTGTGTCCACCATTTTTCACAAATCCAAACATAATAGCTAGTCAGCAAGCGCAGACTGGATGATGTCAGGAGTTATAGTGTTAAACGCATTAATAATGCGCTGTAATGCCAGACTTATGGGACGACCTGTGTATTTATTTTCTTTCCACACACACACATACACACACACACACTCATATATATATATACTAGCAATAACCCGTCAAAATTGACAGGTTTTTAACTATACTGTGTTGTTTCTGTTACATGTATTACAGACTGTATTACTACTGTGGTCATTTCATTGCAGGCGACCGTCATTAGATATTTGTATTGAAAATTATATGGATGTATTAAATATGAAGACATGGATTAACCTTCCCAAATGACACGTGGAGCAGTGATAACGATCTAATGGACCGTAAATTGACTAAATAACTAACATTTCTTTTATGACAACATGTCTTGTAATTGTTTATGCATCTTTTAAAATCTTGACTTTCCATAATCAAACTGTTCATGCACACCGTCATTTGCGCACATTTCTATTTTCGGAAGAGTACATGTAAGGGAAACAATACAATTATTGTCTAACTTTCAACCACAGTTGCACCCCTTAGCTGTGGTTGAAAGTTAATGTACTCTCTCGAAAATAGAAAAGTGCGCAAATGACGGTGTGCATGATGTGACCGACCGACGTACTTACGGTGGGAATTATGGTATTTTATTATTTATTATATATATACATTAAATATTTTTTTCACATTTTAATCTAGGTATTGCAAGTGGTTAATAACAACACAGACATTATTTACACTGTAACTGCCGGGATTGTTGGTGGCGTCATCACTAGCCGGGACTTTGTCAGTATACGAACCTGGGGCTGTAGAGATGGGGTCTACATGGGATCTGCAATGGCAGTCCATCATCCAAGCATGCCTCCACACAAAAATTATGTCAGGTTGGTAGAAATTTTTTGCATCTCTGCTGGCAAATTTATTCATGGAGTTCTGTAACCTTTTATTTGAACTGATTGGGGACTAATATGTTTTAGAAACCAAGATTATTTTAATTTCAGATATTGCCCAACTCCCAATCAAGAAGTAGCCCAACTCTCGATCAAGAAGTAGCCCAACTCTCGATCCATAACATCTGCTTTGTTTTTGTTTTTCTTTTTAATGTGCGGCCTCAAGGTCTGTCGCATGTTATTATTTTTTTTTAAAGCATGAGATAGAATTAGGGTACAATTTTTCTGCCTCTGTATCCTAAGTCTAGGCCTAAGTCCTAATACTAAACCGCTAACTATATCACTGTCCCGCATTTAGTTTCTTGTAAATAATAAATGGCTACAAATCTCAAAACAATGACTGCTAAGGTTAGTATTAACTGTAACTCTTATACTAGGTAAAACCAAACTGAAAATTACATATTACTTTAATAACATAATGTTATGGTAGTATCTTTTTATTCTTAAAGCATTCTTTGGTACCAAATTTAGTGCCCTAGTTGAATTTGTTCAAAAGTTATGCAATTTTGAAAAATTGGGCACGTTGTGTAACTTGTCAAAATGCCGCACTTGGAGTGAGGGTCAGAATTTAAATGTACAAACACGGCCACTGACAAAACTTTGTTAAACCCTTCCTCTGCATGTAAATAGACAACAAACTAAATGCAAAGTCAAAGAATAAGAAGTACACCATATTTTATTAGCTTAAAAATGGCTCAAGGCCCAATTTTGCAAAAATGACCCAAGGGAGTTAAGGCCAGCGTTCTAACCAAAAATTGTCACTTTTTTTTTTAAAAAATAAAAAATCAACAATTGCTTCAAATTTTGATTTTAGCTACAGCTTGAACTCAGGAAAATCTCCGTGCTCCTTAAAAATTGTAAAACCCAATATACTAATAACACAAAATAAACTGGGTACTCTGATTGTTTGATTATCCAGAGCGATTTGCATTAAAAAATGAAACCTTTCCAATTTTTTTTTTAAATCATTAACGCTTAACAACAAGGGTACAAAGTGAAAATTAACATCAATTTGTTAAAAATGTCTAACATAGAATATCACATACACCAGTGCCATTCTAAGTTGTTTTATAATTATAGCAAACAGTACCTTTCACACATAATAAATACAATTTTTTCTAGTAGTAGTTTTGCCGGACCGAAGAAATCGATTTTCCAATGATTTGTAAACATAAAAAAAAAAAATACAACTATTAGAAGTTTCTGCATGTTATATTACACATGATAGTTTTATATCACACTTCTAGCCAGAGAAGCTTTAAAATGGATGGTTGAGTCCAAGTTAGTTTGCAGTTCAGCACTACATGAAGTGTTCATCACTATTCCAGCCATGTTTTAAATAAAATGTTACTTAAGAGAATTGCTTCATTACCCCCTCCATCTCTCTCTCTTTCAAACTTCACGCACACATACAAAAATTACAATGCCCAAGCCTAGGCTTTTTTCAATTAAAAATAAAAAGCGTACTCTGCTGCTCAACCCTGGAGAATCTCCTTGGTGGCACAGTACCCACGCGCTTCTATTTCTCCTAGTCTGGTAACATCAGAAATCATGTCCTTTAATGGTAAAGCTAAGCTGTATTTTGAAAGACCCAAAGCTTATGACTTCAGAGGCTAAAAACACATAAGTTCCAAATTGCTGCACCCATAAAAACTCAAGAACTAGTTGATTTAATAAGTATCATCACTTAAAAACTCGCTTAATTAAACAGGGAAGGTTTAGAACATACGTCCAATGTTGGCTTTGCAAAACCAGCGGCCAGGTGACTTTCAGTGAATAGCGGCTATGTGACTATGAGTTAACGTTTGCACAAAGCGATCCGTGTCAACTCTTCGGATCACTTTCATATTATGTAGGAAAATGGTTTTGCTCTTTATTTTAAAGGAAGGACACATGAAAATCGACCGTTTTTTGCTGGGAAAAAAACTTTTTTGTCGTAAAATCGCAAATTTTACAATGGAGGGGGGTTGTTCTAAAATATGTCCTAGGCCCCAATCCCACAAAGGGCTCACTGCTGAGGGGGCGGAATATGAGGGGAATATAGTAGGCTGACTTCATTTGACATGCATCGCTCGCGCTTTGAAAAGGGTAACCCCCTACTTCTCCTATGTCAGGACCGTGCGAAACCCGTTTGCACATACTTTTTAAACACTTAAAAGACAAACTCATTCATAATATTTCAAAATATTTTTGCACCCATGTAAACAATAAGAAAACAAGGTTTCTGTTGATACCAGTTTTATTTAAATGCTTTATGAAATACAGTTGCAATCCTTGGTTGAAG
The DNA here is from genome assembly GCA_024509875.1 of Oreohelix idahoensis. NCBI lineage: Eukaryota > Metazoa > Mollusca > Gastropoda > Stylommatophora > Oreohelicidae > Oreohelix > Oreohelix idahoensis. The sequence goes on from JAMPIV010012419.1 coordinate 122,804, forward strand.
TTATAAACAAAATGAGAATTTTTTGCCGTAAGCGGTAAATACGGGCATTTTGGACATTTACTTATACTGATTTTAGTGAATTTTTCAAAAAAATTAGTGCAGGCTGGCGTAGGTGATGAGACCTCTTCATAACTCTTAGTCCATTGCGCTGCTTATCACTTTTTTTACGTGACTTTCTTACACGCAATATAGTTAAACTGTCAAATAAACTATTAAATTTACTATTGTCATCATCAGGTGCAATTTGCACAGTGAAGGCCAGCTGTAATGGGTCCCCAACGTCTTCTGTCTCGATGATGGTGCTCTGATAGACTCTTTCCTGTCCATCTCTTGATGTTATCTTCCCATTTATAGCGCTGTTTTCCTCTTGCACGTTTTTTTTACCTTTGCCTTCCATTCATGGCTCTTCTAGCAAGGTGTAGATGTCTTTTTTTGCCAAAGAAGCGCCATACTATCCTGTTTCTTTCTCCTGGCCTTTCTAATCTAGTCCTCATTCAGTCAGAGATTATCTAATCTTCTCCTCCATGCAGAAAACTCATCCATCCTGGATATTCATCTTGAGAGCCTCAATTCTTTCTTCCAATTGCTTGTTCATTGTCCATGTTTCTACATCATACAGTAATGAAGAGAATATATATATATATATAACATGGGATGATTCTCAGTTTTTTTTAAATTTGTGAGTTACCTGTTTAGATGTCAGTGTCATAAATTGTCAACTATATTATAATAAGCAATCATCAGACATGCTGTCATGTGTGTACATATATGGGTGTGGGTGTGAGTGTTTGTGTAAAGAAAACAAAAGATTTTAAGGAGCAATTATTTACTGGAAGTGTTGGGTTGAGCAACCTAACTTTCGAGGTGAAGACAGGAGTACGACAGGGATGCCCCTTATCAACAACTTTATTTTTGACAGTCATAGACTGGGTGATGCGCCAGACAACAGAGGGCAGTCCAAGAGGAATTAGATGGACAACATTTTATACACTAGAAGACCTGGAATATGCAGATGACATTGCACTTCTCGCACAGTACAACAAAGATCAAACACATCCAAGAACAAAAAAATATTACAATAAGATGGACAATGTAAGCCAAAAGTGGGCTGAACATTCAATTGGAAGAAGACAGAGGTCATGACACTCAATGTGGGCAATCCTGGGCCAATAACAATAAGGAACCAGAAGCTAGAACAAACAAACACATTTACATAACTAGGATGTGTAGTAACACCAGACGGCAGAACAAGCAAGGACATCAACAACAGAATGAATAAAGCGAGAACAGCCTTTGCTAGTCTCAACAACATCTAGAAGTCTTCTCGTACAGTACAAACACCAAATTAAGATTATATGAGAGCTGCGTACTTTATGTGCTTCCCTATGGTGCGGAATGCTGGAGAGTAACAGAGAAGGAAATGTCAAAACTGTCCTCCTTCCACACGATCTGCCTAAGGAAAATTCTCTGAATCTTTTGGCCGAATACCATCACCAACCAAGAACTACTTATTCGGAGTAACCAAGAAGATATGCACACCATCATAGCTGGCAGACGCTGGAGTTGGGTTGGTCACATCCTCAGAAGGGACCCCAATGCCATTACAAGAACAGCTATGCTATGGACCCCTGAAGGAAAGCGAAAGAGAGTCCAACCAAAAACAACTTGGCAGAGAACTGTGGAGGCAGAGATGCAAGGAATGAACCAGAGTTGGGGCACTGTACGAAGGATGGCCGCCAACCGAACAAAGTGGAAGCAGTTTGTTGCTGCCTTACAAGACGCCACCAGGCATGATGGCCACTGACTGCTTTGACAGTCTGTGGCTAAGGATCAAAGAAGAAGAAACGAAATCAGAGCCAACAAAAACATAAGAATCTTTCACGCACATGTCAGTACAGTCCTATTGTACCTAAAGAGTAGGATTACTGCGCCCTCAAGCATGTCATACAAGGCAACTAATCTGAGGTTGTGTATGGGGATGGCAACCTCATCATGTAAAAAAAACCTCACAGAAACCACTGTTGCAAGATTGTGTGAATGCTTTGTGCAGGCTCCAGCTGCAGCGGTGGCTCCATGTTCCCTGAGGAGCACAAAGGAGATTGATGATAAATGATAACATACAACAAAAATAAACTGTTATACATACCAAAGTGCATGATGGTACAGTGTTATTGGTTTCCATGAAGCTGGCTGCCATATTTGATTCTAATGCTATATTTCAGTTCACTGAGGCTTTTTTCTTATTTGTTGTGTTATGAGAACCAGATTTGAATTGAAAGTTCATCATTATATTTTCAAAGTGTTTTTGGAATAGATATCTCATAACTTTACTACAGGGTTTCTTAACCTTTTGGTGACATGGATCCCTTTGATTGTCCAGTGAAGGCTGTGAACCCCTTGTTTGAATACAAATATTCATAAAACCATAATAATAATAAAAACTGTACATTTAAATTTCAAATTATGTTCTTGGAGCCCCACCCACTGAACCCATTCATGTATCAAAGGTTGAGAAACCCTGATTAAGTAGATCTCTCGCTATAGGACTTTACGTTGTTATCTAAAAGGAGTCAGAAATGTTGCAGAATTTCACATAATTTGCAATAAATCAACATTTTAATAAGATATCAAAAATTTAATCTTTCAAAGTTTCTGTGCCAAATGTATTGTTAATTGATGAATAAATAAGCGAGTATTTGAGAAAATTAGTCACTCAGAACAAGGTTCTGATAAATTCTGGGATTTCTTTATAAAAGATAGTTTGTTTTTTTGTTTTTTTTTTTAATAGAAAATACAGTTTTTAAAGTACTCATGTTTTAGATTGTATTCTGACAGCTCATTTTGAAATATTTAGATTCAAGAAATTCTGAATTATCAGAAAATAGACTATTCCCAATTTTAATTTTGTTGTTGTTGTTGTGATTTTGATTTAATATCCAGTGCTGCTCCTTACCTTAAAGTGCAGATGGGTGGACATATAATGTGTAATAAACATATGTCATTTCAGGGGCACAAATGGTGCTGGTGGATGGGTGTACAAACCATTTCCTGGGGATGGCAGACGAACATTGTTCTTTTGGTACATGAACACGGATATCAAGGTCAGTTGTTGGTGGATGTTTGACTTGATGTGTCCCTGATGTGACTTATTTTTTAAAATATCTTAAATCAGTATTTTGATGTTTTTTTTCTTTTTTTTTTTTAGTTCTAAGAAGTAGGCAGCATCAGTTTCAGGCAGTGGTTTTTTTTTTTTTAAGTCAGTGTTAGGCATTGAGCTTGGTCCAGGCTAGGAAGTAGGTATCATCAGTTCTAGACAGTGTTCAAGTTACAGTCATGCGCTGCTTAATGTCCACGATACGTTCTGTGAAATAGGACATTATGCGATTTGGACATTGTGCGAACACCATACTTTATACTTAGCAAAGTTGTATGGGATACTGTAGTGTACCTATATTGACTAAATAGCCAAAATACTGTGCACATACGGTAATGTATTTTCGAAAGATCACATTAAAATAACGATAGTAAGTACAGTACAGTACATACATAGGCCAGTAACATAGGCATTTATTATGACTATCAAGACATATGTACTGTATTATAGGTTATATATGTACTGTACAATTATACGCCTGTCATTGCAATCGCTTTGTACTGTATACAAGAGACATGAGATACACATATTGCGTGCGGGAAGCGGTTGCTTTCGCTACGTCCGGTTACGTCTGTTTCGTCCTGATCTCCAATCGGGATTTCTGAACTCTATTATAACCTTATGGGACCATGGACGTATATGCGGTCGGACGTTGTCCCAACGGACGTTATGCGGCGCATGACTGTATTTCTAAGCATTGGGTTTGTTCAGTGCTAGGAAATAGGCATCATCAGTTCTAGTTCAAACATCAAATTAAGATTATATGAGAGCTGTGCTTCTCTATGGTGCGGAATGCTGGAGAGTAACAGAGAAGGAAATGTCAAAACTGTCCTCCCTCCACACAGTATGCCTAAGGAAAATTCTCCGAATCTTTTGGCCAAATACTATCACTAACCAAGAACTACTTACTAGGAGAAACCAAGAGGACATGCACACCATCATAGCTGGCAGACGCTGGAGTTGGGTTGGCCCACGTCCTCAGAAGAGACCCTGATGCCATCACAAGAGCAGCTATGCTATGGACCCCCTGAAGGAAAGCGAAAGAGAGGCCGACCAAAAACAACTTGGTGGAGGCCAAGATGCAAAGAATGAACCGGAGCTGGGGCACTGTACGAAGAATGGCCGCAGGAGGAACAAAGTGGAAGCAGTTTGTTGCTGCCCTACAAGACGCCACCAGGCGTGATGGCCACTGACTGCTTTGACAGTCGCTGGCTAAGGATCAAGGAAGATGTTCTAGGCAGTGGTTTATGCCAGTTCTAGACATTGATTAGTGCTAAGATGTAGGCATCATCAGTTCTAGGTTGTGGTTTTTTGTTTTTTCTTAGTGCTATACAGTGGTCTGGGTTAGCACTATGAATGACGTTTGATCAGTGCTAGACAATGGCTTGGACAACACTAGTTTAGCTTTGACAGTACTTAAACACTGTGAACAGCCTCTAATGGTTTTTCAAGCCTGGTTTAACCACAGTATATCAAGAATACATTGACATTAATTAACATTATATCAGTAATACATGGGGGGGGGGGTCATTATATTTTCGTGGCTTGTTGCATGTTGGCAAATTGTTCATATTTTTAGTGTTGGCTCTGTTACATTATATCAACCAGTATATTCATGTTTTCAGGGCTGGTTTCCACAGAAGTTGGTTGATGCCAATTTGGTCAAAGTAATTGAGGATTTTTGCAAAGATCTTCAAGCTCACGTGAAGACAATAACTAACTCTCAGTCCTAACATTGTGCTGGGCAAGGGAAAATTTCTACACATGCTCCTAACTCAGGGGAGAGCAAGCTGCAGACATAAACCAACACGAATCTCGTAACCTCAATGACCTGTACTGAACAAGTGGGAACAAACACTGGGATGGCTTCACTTCAAGAACAAGCTTATGTGATCATTCTGTTCCCATGTGTGAAGAAATCAGTTCATGTTTTCTTATAGAACATAAGTGTATAGACAACCAGTGATAAGGTACTTTTTGTTGTGTAAGTTGACTGACTCCATGAGAGTTGACTGACCGTCTTGATAATTGACTGACTATTTAAGAATTGGCTATTTACCCTGAGAGTTGACTGACCCCATTAAGAGTTGACCGACTCCATGAGAATTGACTGACTTTGTGAAAGTAAACTGACTCCATTAAAGTAGACTAACCCCATTAATAGTTGACTGGCCCCCTTGATAGTTGACTGACTTCTTGAAAGTAGACTGACCCCATTGATAGTTGACTGGCCCCCATGATAGTTGACTGACCATGTAAGAATTTGCTAATCCTCTGAAAGTTGACTGACTCTGTGAGAGTCGACTTACTTCATTAGAATTGGCTGACTCAAGAGAGGTGACCAACTGCTTTGACAGTAAGAGACAAAGTGGTATGTATTAGGGTGACCACATCATTCAACACAAAAAGGGGGAAAGTATTCACTTTTTTGTCATGAAAAGGAGGACAAGTGAAATTCAAAATTTCGAAATGGCATTCGTCATATAACTTGGTAAAAAGCTAAAAAGCCGGATGTTTCAACATTTAAAAAAATTCTGGCTGGACGCACAGTTTAGGCATGAAAAGTCGGACAAATCCGGATGTATAGTCACCCTAGTAAGTATGCCATTTTAACAGCTGCACTGTACAGTTGATAGTTTGAGTGATGCAATGAGAGTTAACTGAGTGCAGACTGACCCTGTGAGAGTTTAACTGAGAGCTAACTAACCCTTTGAGAGTTTGATGGAGATGTGACTGACCCACTGAAAGTTTGATGAAGATTTGACTGACCCAGTGGGAGTTTCATGGAGATCTGACTGAACAAGTGAGAGTTTGATGGAGATCTGACTGACCCACTGACAGTTTTATTAAAATCTGACTGACCCAGTGAAAATTCTCTGAATCAGTAAACTTTGACTGACCCATTGAGAATTTTAATGAGAGCTGCTTGATTCAGTGAAAGAGTTTGGCAGTGAAAGATAAAGAAATTGTGTTGCTCGTGTAAAATGTGTAGGAAGTACCTTGATAATCTCTCTCCTGTTTACGGTTGGTAGCTCTTTCAGGTCTTTTTTTGTTTGTTGTCCATCCATTGTCTTGTTGGATGTTTACTTAGTCTTGCATCCAGTGTTTGCTCAGTTTACACTTTTCTTATCTCATTTTGTTGGGGGGTGGGTGTGTGTCTCTAGGAGACAGAGAAAGAATAGAATTGTTGCTTCCTCACGCGTATAGTGAAAGGTGACTAACGTAAGTTGTGTATGAAGCTGGCAACTTCCTCAGACATATAGTGAAAGGTGATTAACGTAAGTTGTGTATGAAGCTGGCAACTTCCTCAGGCATATAGTGAAAGGTGACTAACGTAAGTTGTGTATGAAGCTGGCAACTTCCTCAGACATATAGTGAAAGGTGACTAACGTAAGTTGTGTATGAAGCTGGCAACTTCCTCATGTAACATGAATTGCTGCAGAAGCCACAGCTGCAGAAGCCATTAATGTTTTAGTACAGGCTTCATGCAAGCAGGCTATCTGTAGTTGTGACTCCATACTTCATGGGCTGCAATAAGGGAAAATGATTGACACTTTTCTTGTCTGTCTGTTAGCTTCTTTTTGTTTTATATGTCTCAGCTGTCTTTGTCCTGTCTTGTAATGTGGACTGCCCGACGTTGTCTCTATCAGGGTACATTTCTTTATTTGGTCGTGTTCTCCATTCATTGAAATTAACATCTTTGATTGAGCAATGTACTCATGTGGTATTCTTTTCTCAGAGTGCCATCTGTGCTATGTTGGTCTAGTGAACTCTAAGTCTGTGAGCCAAACCAATAATGTGTGTATTATTGCTAGCTCTACTAATACCAATTTTCCTAGATGCATGACGCATCTGTTTCTACATTTCTTTTCTTGTTTTTGCAGTCTCTGTTGTTCTCCATGTTTCTACTCTTTGTAATAAAAACAGCATTAACATTTGTGTTAAAGGTTTACATTTATTTAGTAGAGTATTACTGATTATTATGGGAGCCGCGCTAGCGTAGTGGTTACCACACTGTGCTGGCGACCAAGTGACCCAGGATCAAACCCGGGCGAGGACATTTGAAGATTTTTCATCAACCGGGATTTGGACTGGATTAACTCGAGCCCTGGCGAGAACATTTGAAGAAGTGTCGTCGACCAGGGACTGGCGGCTCCTGAGCCGACCCAGCTCTAATGAGTACCTCCGAAATCGGTGAGTATCTGCCTGAATGGCAAGGGAAGAAAAAAGGGGTACTCACGTAAAATCAGTCTCAGGTTAGACATACTAACCTGAGATTTCGCCTCGAGTGATAGCGGGCATACGGAAAAACAAAAACTGATTATTATTAGTGTGTTGATGTTGTTATAATTTGTATAATTAATCTTGTTATTATTTTTACTCCAAATAGAAAGAAGCCATCCACTTTCTTTAGGCTTGTTATGAGAAGAAGAAAGCTGGAATATTTTGCAGTTGAAAAGATGATTGAAGGAAAATAAGAAAGAGGATGATGAAGGGAGAAGATGTTGGGCAGTTCAGTATAGAATGAAGACAACAGCAGAATTGATAACACTATCAAAGTTCGTAAGTTAAAGAGAGACATGGTTGCTTGTGCCTAATGCCATGGTAGAAGAACGAGAAGAAGCAGCATATAACTGATTCTTAGTTTTGTCTTTCTTTATCTTGTCTCCTACAGGATCTATGAATTCTTTCTTTATCTTGTCTCCTACAGGATCTATGAATTCTTTCTTTATCTTGTCTCCTACAGGATCTATGAATTCTTTCTTTATCTTGTCTCCTACAGGATCTATGAATTCTTTCTTTATCTTGTCTCCTACAGGATCTATGAATTCTTTCTTTATCTTGTCTCCTACAGGATCTATGAATTCTTTCTTTATCTTGTCTCCTACAGGATCTATGGATTCTTTCTTTATCTTGTCTCCTACAGGATCTATGGATTCTTTCTTTATCTTGTCTCCTACAGGATCTATGAATTCTTTCTTTATCTTGTCTCCTACAGGATCTATGAATTCTTTCTTTATCTTGTCTCCTACAGGATCTATGAATTCTTTCTTTATCTTGTCTCCTACGGGATCTATGAATTCTTTCTTTATCTTGTCTCCTACAGGATCTATGAATTCTTTCTTTATCTTGTCTCCTACGGGATCTATGAATTCTTTCTTTATCTTGTCTCCTACAGGATCTATGAATTCCTTCTTTATCTTGTCTCCTACAGGATCTATGAATTCTTTCTTTATCTTGTCTCCTACGGGATCTATGAATTCTTTCTTTATCTTGTCTCCTACAGGATCTATGAATTCTTTCTTTATCTTGTCTCCTACAGGATCTATGAATTCTTTCTTTATCTTGTCTCCTACAGGATCTATGAATTCTTTCTTTATCTTGTCTCCTACGGGATCTATGAATTCTTTCTTTATCTTGTCTCCTACGGGATCTATGAATTCTTTCTTTATCTTGTCTCCTACGGGATCTATGAATTCTTTCTTTATCTTGTCTCCTACAGGATCTATGAATTCTTTCTTTATCTTGTCTCCTACGGGATCTATGAATTCTTTCTTTATCTTGTCTCCTACAGGATCTATGAATTCCTTCTTTATCTTGTCTCCTACAGGATCTATGAATTCTTTCTTTATCTTGTCTCCTACGGGATCTATGAATTCTTTCTTTATCTTGTCTCCTACAGGATCTATGAATTCTTTCTTTATCTTGTCTCCTACAGGATCTATGAATTCCTTCTTTATCTTGTCTCCTACAGGATCTATGAATTCTTTCTTTATCTTGTCTCCTACGGGATCTATGAATTCTTTCTTTATCTTGTCTCCTACAGGATCTATGAATTCTTTCTTTATCTTGTCTCCTACAGGATCTATGAATTCTTTCTTTATCTTGTCTCCTACGGGATCTATGAATTCTTTCTTTATCTTGTCTCCTACAGGATCTATGAATTCCTTCTTTATCTTGTCTCCTACAGGATCTATGAATTCTTTCTTTATCTTGTCTCCTACGGGATCTATGAATTCTTTCTTTATCTTGTCTCCTACAGGATCTATGAATTCTTTCTTTATCTTGTCTCCTACAGGATCTATGAATTCTTTCTTTATCTTGTCTCCTACAGGATCTATGAATTCTTTCTTTATCTTGTCTCCTACAGGATCTATGAATTCTTTCTTTATCTTGTCTCCTACAGGATCTATGAATTCTTTCTTTATCTTGTCTCCTACGGGATCTATGAATTCTTTCTTTATCTTGTCTCCTACAGGATCTATGAATTCCTTCTTTATCTTATCTCCTACGGGATCTATGAATTCTTTCTTTATCTTGTCTCCTACGGGATCTATGAATTCTTTCTTTATCTTGTCTCCTACAGGATCTGTGAATTCTTTCTTTATCTTGTCTCCTACAGGATCTATGAATTCTTTCTTTATCTTGTCTCCTACAGGATCTATGAATTCTTTCTTTATCTTGTCTCCTACGGGATCTATGAATTCTTTCTTTATCTTGTCTCCTACGGGATCTATGAATTCTTTCTTTATCTTGTCTCCTACGGGATCTATGAATTCTTTCTTTATCTTGTCTCCTACAGGATCTATGAATTCTTTCTTTATCTTGTCTCCTACGGGATCTATGAATTCTTTCTTTATCTTGTCTCCTACAGGATCTATGAATTCCTTCTTTATCTTGTCTCCTACAGGATCTATGAATTCTTTCTTTATCTTGTCTCCTACAGGATCTATGAATTCTTTCTTTATCTTGTCTCCTACAGGATCTATGAATTCCTTCTTTATCTTGTCTCCTACAGGATCTATGAATTCTTTCTTTATCTTGTCTCCTACGGGATCTATAAATTCTTTCTTTATCTTGTCTCCTACAGGATCTATGAATTCCTTCTTTATCTTGTCTCCTACAGGATCTATGAATTCTTTCTTTATCTTGTCTCCTACAGGATCTATGAATTCTTTCTTTATCTTGTCTCCTACGGGATCTATGAATTCTTTCTTTATCTTGTCTCCTACGGGATCTATGAATTCCTTCTTTATCTTGTCTCCTACAGGGTCTATGAATTCTTTCTTTATCTTGTCTCCTACAGGATCTATGAATTCTTTCTTTATCTTGTCTCCTACGGGATCTATGAATTCTTTCTTTATCTTGTCTCCTACGGGATCTATGAATTCCTTCTTTATCTTGTCTCCTACGGGATCTATGAATTCTTTCTTTATCTTGTCTCCTACAGGATCTATGAATTCTTTCTTTATCTTGTCTCCTATGGGATCTATGAATTCTTTCTTTATCTTGTCTCCTACAGGATCTATGAATTCTTTCTTTATCTTGTCTCCTACAGGATCTATGAATTCTTTCTTTATCTTGTCTCCTACAGGATCTATGAATTCCTTCTTTATCTTGTCTCCTACAGGATCTATGAATTCCTTCTTTATCTTGTCTCCTACAGGATCTATGAATTCTTTCTTTATCTTGTCTCCTACAGGATCTATGAATTCTTTCTTTATCTTGTCTCCTATGGGATCTATGAATTCTTTCTTTATCTTGTCTCCTACAGGATCTATGAATTCTTTCTTTATCTTGTCTCCTACAGGATCTATGAATTCTTTCTTTATCTTGTCTCCTATGGGATCTATGAATTCTTTCTTTATCTTGTCTCCTACGGGATCTATGAATTCTTTCTTTATCTTGTCTCCTATGGGATCTATGAATTCTTTCTTTATCTTGTCTCCTATGGGATCTATGAATTCTTTCTTTATCTTGTCTCCTATGGGATCTATGAATTCTTTCTTTATCTTGTCTCCTACAGGATCTATGAATTCTTTCTTTATCTTGTCTCCTATGGGATCTATGAATTCTTTCTTTATCTTGTCTCCTACAGGATCTATGAATTCTTTCTTTATCTTGTCTCCTATGGGATCTATGAATTCTTTCTTTATCTTGTCTCCTACAGGATCTATGAATTCTTTCTTTATCTTGTCTCCTACAGGATCTATGAATTCTTTCTTTATCTTGTCTCCTACAGGATCTATGAATTCTTTCTTTATCTTGTCTCCTACAGGATCTATGAATTCTTTCTTTATCTTGTCTCCTACGGGATCTATGAATTCTTTCTTTATCTTGTCTCCTATGGGATCTATGAATTCTTTCTTTATCTTGTCTCCTACAGGATCTATGAATTCTTTCTTTATCTTGTCTCCTACAGGATCTATGAATTCTTTCTTTATCTTGTCTCCTATGGGATCTATGAATTCTTTCTTTATCTTGTCTCCTACAGGATCTATGAATTCTTTCTTTATCTTGTCTCCTATGGGATCTATGAATTCTTTCTTTATCTTGTCTCCTACAGGATCTATGAATTCTTTCTTTATCTTGTCTTCTACAGGATCTATGAATTCTTTCTTTATCTTGTCTCCTACAGGATCTATGAATTCTTTCTTTATCTTGTCTCCTACAGGATCTATGAATTCTTTCTTTATCTTGTCTCCTACGGGATCTATGAATTCCTTCTTTATCTTGTCTCCTACGGGATCTATGAATTCTTTCTTTATCTTGTCTCCTATGGGATCTATGAATTCTTTCTTTATCTTGTCTCCTACAGGATCTATGAATTCTTTCTTTATCTTGTCTCCTACAGGATCTATGAATTCTTTCTTTATCTTGTCTCCTACAGGATCTATGAATTCTTTCTTTATCTTGTCTCCTACAGGATCTATGAATTCTTTCTTTATCTTGTCTCCTACAGGATCTATGAATTCTTTCTTTTTCTTTATCTTGTCTCCTACAGGATCTATGAATTCTTTCTTATCTTGTCTCCTACAGGATCTATGAATTCTTTCTTTATCTTGTCTCCTACAGGATCTATGAATTCCTTCTTTATCTTGTCTCCTACAGGATCTATGAATTCCTTCTTTATCTTGTCTCCTACAGGATCTATGAATTCTTTCTTTATCTTGTCTCCTACAGGATCTATGAATTCTTTCTTTATCTTGTCTCCTACAGGATCTATGAATTCTTTCTTTATCTTGTCTCCTACAGGATCTATGAATTCTTTCTTTATCTTGTCTCCTACAGGATCTATGAATTCCTTCTTTATCTTGTCTCCTACAGGATCTATGAATTCTTTCTTTATCTTGTCTCCTACAGGATCTATGAATTCTTTCTTTATCTTGTCTCCTACAGGATCTATGAATTCCTTCTTTATCTTGTCTCCTACAGGATCTATGAATTCTTTCTTTATCTTGTCTCCTACAGGATCTATGAATTCTTTCTTTATCTTGTCTCCTACAGGATCTATGGATTCTTTCTTTATCTTGTCTCATACGGGATCTATGAATTCTTTCTTTATCTTGTCTCCTACAGGATCTATGAATTCTTTCTTTATCTTGTCTCCTACAGGATCTATGAATTCTTTCTTTATCTTGTCTCCTACAGGGTCTATGAATTCTTTCTTTATCTTGTCTCCTACAGGATCTATGAATTCTTTCTTTATCTTGTCTCCTACAGGGTCTATGGATTCTTTCTTTATCTTGTCTCCTACAGGGTCTATGGATTCTTTCTTTATCTTGTCTCCTACACGATCTATGAAATTGCTTAGGTATATAAATGTATTCTAATTTATTTTGCTAACACATATAGAAGAGAACTGGAGACAGACATAGAAAGACCTTAAGCTGATGGCACAGGACAGGAAGACTTGACATAAGTGTATTAAAGGCCTATGCTCTTTGAAGAGTTGAAAGATGACAGAAGATAACTTATTTTGCTATACATTTTAATCAGCGTAGTTTTTGAAGACTTTATTTAAAGTTCAGATTTTTGTCACGGTTCTGTTGAGTGTTGTATTTAATCCTATATTTATGTATGGCTGTGATTTAGTTTTTAAATCTCTCAGCTGTGTTTATATGTGTCCACTGTATAGCTGTTCGGCCCGCCAGATTTTTTATGGGCGTCTTCTGCTTTTGTGAGAAGGTTTAGGTTTTGCAAAAGTAAGATCTGTTTACTATATCTAGAAGAGGGTTTCTTAACCTTTTTTTTTTAACCATGGGCCCCTTTGACTGTCTGTTGAAGGCTATGGACCCCTTTGATTGTTCGATGAAGGCTATGGCCCCTTCTTGGGGAAAAAAACGTACACAAAGCATAATTAAAAAATTTTTAATTTTAAGTTATGTTCACGGACCATTCATGGACCCCCCAAATGGTCCGTGGACCACAGGTTAAGAAACCTTGATCTAGAAGGACCTGAAATTTCTAAAAGTAAGTACTTACTCACACAATGGGTTAATCACCTGTTTGTCAAACACTTTGATTACATGTTTTGCCCAGGAGCCTTGTGCTCTTTGAGTCACCTCTACACTTCGTTTTACCGGGTAGAAGAGGTTCCGATTATGAGATGAAGTACTTACTATTTATATTTGCATGCCCTTGTCAGTTATTTTATCATTGTAAGTAATTCATTATTAGTCAGTCTTTTTGATGTTTTTTGTGTCAACTTTGAGCTTTCATTTAAGGCAAGTTTGAATTGTTACTGCAAAGTAGTGCCTTCATCGAATGTTCATTCCTGTTATTGCATTTTCATTGAGTGGTTGTGTGAACCAGTACACTTTATTTTGGTGAAAGTTATACACATCATTATGGGCAATGAAGGTCCTACCTAAACTCCAGAAACAGAAGTTCTAGACCTAGAATCCTGCTGGTGAATCCAGATTAAGCTCTGACTGACACTATGATAGAAGTGCCATGAAAAATCATGAAATAAAAAGCTAATAAATCAAGCCAAGAAACTGACATAGCTCAGATCTTGCAGTTGTTTGCTTTTCAGATGGTACCTGGACCCCAAGATGCAGCAATAGTGAATGCAATCAGCGACCCATAGCTGTACTGCTTGCATCAGGACCAGTGAACCAGAGCTGGTCAAGACCGCACTCCACCTCCACGTGGTGGTCCTGGAAACAGTCTGCAGCAGTGCAGTCTGGCTGAGCGAGTGCGGATCGCAATGGGAAGGCAAACCCAGTCCCTAAAAAATGCCATGCTGAAGTCGGATGTGTCGACCGAAAGGTGCAGATATCACAAAATGGGACTTCTATAAATTACAGCCTGCATGGTTTTCATGTGTTCTTTTCAGGTATTTCATTAATTTTTCAGCTATGTCAGTATTGCGTTGAAGATGTTATGTCTTGCATTTGGTGCGTATTTGGAGATTCACAAAATTTCTCAGCTTTAAGTTAGCTTCTTTTCTTATTGTTTAAAGTATCAGAAGGTGTTCTTATAATTTTATTTGGCTGCTAGAATGTGGGTGTGAATTTTTTGATGTAAGGTGCAGTCAGTAAATGGTATAAGTTTTTAATGATTTTAGCAACACAGTAGGCTTAAATCAAATAACTTGAACATAAAATTGTCAGATAATCGAATAAATTATTTGAGAAGTTATGTTCTATAAGACTTTGCAAATGTATAATGCTTGCCTTCTGTTAACTATTGCTAATTGTTTCATTGATTGACACTGAGACTGAATATCTTATTTTCTACATATTTTTGACATACGTGACACTTGTCATATTAGAGAAATAAAATTGTTTATTTTCTATACAACATAATGTATTACTGTGCTTAGCATTTCAAATGTGTTTTGAGTATTTATCACTGCGTACTTCAAATGAAGTTATGCTACCGCGGCAGCATAGTGGTTAGTGCACTGGCTTCCTAGCGCAGTGGTCTATGGTTCGATCCCCAGATGAGGTGGGATTTTTTTAGGCTACAAACAGCTCCTGGGTCGACCCAGCCCCAAAAGGGTACCAGAGCAACTCTGGGAAGGTTAAGGCGGCCGGCGTGATGTTGACCACATCACCCCTAGTGTGCCGACAGTCAAGAAAATATGGGCCTAACACCATATTCCCAATATGCCTCAATGGGCGTGTAACGGTATCCTTTACCTTTACCTTACTTAAATGAGTTCTTGTCTTTATTACTTTGTATTTCAAATGAGTTTTTAATCTGTATTACTATGTGCTTCAAATGAATTTTAAGTCTTTATTACTTTGTATGTCAAATGAGCGTCCGATTGGCAGAGTGGTTAGAGCGCTGGTCTCTCGTGGCAAAGGTGCCAGGTATGGACACGTTCTAGTCTACCCAGCTGTAAATCGGTACCTGACTCTGCTCTTTGAAGGAAAAGGCAGTGATGAAGAGAACTCGCCGCCCCACCTATTGATGCAGGACCTAGTATGGTGAAGTCTCTAACACTTCACTCCCCTACAGCAGTATCTGCCATAGGATTACCTTTTTTCTATGTCAAATGAGCTTTTAATCTTTATTACATTGTGTGCTGTATGGTCAAGAAAATACAGGCCTAACACCATATTCTCAATATGACTCAATGGGCATGTAACAGGATCCACTAGTGGTGATGTGGTCAGCATCACGCCCGCTGCCTTAACCTTCCCAGAGTTGCTCTGGTACCCAATTCATGAGGCTGGGTCGACATCGGAGCAG